>JACCIY010000461.1:0-52280 GCA_025506505.1 Flaveria sonorensis
GGCTCTGTATTAGGAACCAGGCTAAGGAAGGGGGAGGGTGGGACCCCATCCCTTAAGTTGGATGTTCTTGTTTGATACCACGATGTTGGTGGGCGGTCCAATTAGGAGTTATGACACCATGCGTAGCGGAAGATAACTTATCGAGAACCGATACTCACGCAAGTGAAATATATGAAATTGAAGAAGAAATTAAAGATTATTCAAATCATCACTATATTGATTAAAGAGAGATAAATTTTTTTTTAGCTTCCTCTAGACAAGGATTCTTCATAATGAAGTGACCTTTTAATATGCCCTCAAAAAGTGATCGTCAATATGGTCTTATGACCTCGATTTACAGATTTTAGAAATCAAAATAAACTGAATATCATTGCTTCGATTTGAAGAGCTTTGGTAGTTAAAGCTTCGATTTGATGATGAGAGAAGGCTCAGAATTTCAACTCGTCAACGGAAACTAAATTTCTTTGGTTGAAGTTTTTGTGATTGAAGCTTCGATTTGAAGTGCATCAGACTTTTCTAGTTTTTTAGTGTTGGGAACGATGCTAACAAGAAAGGAGGAGGTTTGAGATGATAAATATGGTTTGTTATTTATTAGTTCTCATATGCGCTTTCAATATCTCACAACACATTCATAAGCCCAACATGGAAAGACTTATGGTATCCAGACCAATGGTTTGTTATTTATTAATTCTCATATGTTTTTTCATCATACTCAATCAAATTAGAAAATGATTGTATGTTATTGTACTTAAATGAGGTTACAATAAGTCTATATATAAAGGGTGCAATCTAAAAACTAAGTACCATCTACGCATATAATACTATAATATTACACTAATATTCCCCGACTAAGCTCAAGACGAGAATGACATGTAGCCTGGACTGTGAAAAGACACATATTTAAGTCATCAACAGCTTTGTAAAGTATCAACAATGTTTATATAAAACTTTACATGCCTTCCTCGGAAAACTCTTTTCCTAACAAAGTGAAATCAACTTTTACAATCTATGTCCAAGCATGTTAGACAAGATTATCGGAGACGTAAGTTTCACAAAGATTCACACTAAAGGACAGAGGAGTAGAACGTATGTTAACTCATCCAATGTGTATGCAAGTACTTTGTATTCGGTTTTAGTGGAGGATGAAAATATAATTTGTTGTTTGTGAGTGATCCATGGAATAAGGTTGGAACCAAGATAAATTCAAATCCCTCCATGGATCGACTGTCATTTGGGCACTCGGCCCGATCAGATTAGTAATGCAGAAGAGTCATCTTGCTAATCATAAATAATAATAGTAGTAGTACATATAACAAATATAGACTAATATTTCCAAGAATAAAAATTTTGTGTTGCTTTGACCCATATGATCTGCCCTAAAATGCATGACCCAAAATTAACATATATAGCAATAAGACCTAATCGTAATTATAATGTTGTACTTGTATAGCCTAAATTGTAACTACTCCATCAAAGCTTCTAAATCATTATCAAAAAATGTACTTCCTTCAAGTTATGTATCAAATCAACGAGTCAACATATCAATTTAAATCTCTTATTCATTTCTACTAGGTTCTTTAACGTTTATAAAAACATACTTGATTTAACTAAATGCTTTTATCTTCTCTAATAGTTTTTATTTATATGTTTATATAGGTCCTCACCTTTCTCTTTTAGAAAAATGCTTCTCTATAACCATAATTCGTGTGAAATCCAAATGACAAGCAATATCAACAACATCAATTTCCCGTCAACAAAAAAAAGTCATCGTCCATTTTATAAATTTAAAATGTTTTGATCAACACAATGGTGAACCTCATCCTTGACTTCTTTTCCAGAGTAAATAGAAAAAGCGTTCAACAGGAATCAAGATTAGAACCCATCTCTGCCATAATTTTATTTAAAGCATCATTTTCATCTATTTTAGTACCTTGAAAAGATCCATAAAAACTAGATCCTTGAATAAACCCATGATCGACTTGATCAAACTTATGGCCCTCAACTTTTGGCTTATCTTCAATTTTTTTATGTGATGGTATACTTCCAAACCATACCCCTACCTTGATGTACCATTATACTCTTGAGAAATAAAATAAAATGTAAAATAGAGCACAAGAAAGAAAAGGGTAAATTAGACCACAAAGCCACTGCCGTGTTAGCAGGAATGATAATGATGTGATAGTGATAGTGATCATATCGTGATCGTGATCGTGATCGTGATCGTGATCGTGATAGTGATAGTGATAGTGATAGTGATAGTGATAGTGATAGTGATAGTGATAGTGATCGTGATAGTGATAGTGATAGCGATCGTGATAGCGATCGTGATAGCGATCGTGATAGCGATAGCGATCGTGATCGTGATCTTGATCGTGATCGTGATCGTGAGTGATAGTGATAGTGATAGTGATAGTGATAATGATAGTTATAGTTATAGTGATAGTTATAGTGATAGTGATAGTGATAGTGATAGTGTAGGATAGTGATAGTGATAATGATAATGATAATGATAAGGATATGATAACAATAATAATAATAATAATAATATAATAATAATAATAATAATAATAATAATAATAATAATAATAATAATAATAATAATACAATAATATAATAATAATAATAATAATAATAATAATATAATAATAATAATAATAATAATAATAATAATAATAATAATAATAGTGATGTACTCCAAATCATTCATATAAAACATATAAAAGAGTACAAAACTCTTGCTTAAAGTGATGAAATTGAACTTAAAATTATTACAAGCTTGGGCTTCAACCATAGAAAACTGAAAACGAGGTTGTACTTGTCGATGTATGAAATTTGGTGATGTACAAGTACTCGTGTAACAACCCCTATTTTCTGAAATAAATAAAAATACAGGTTGCATTGAGTGGATGATGCGGTCTGTATGGCTAAGTGACCAAGTGAGGACCGAAACCTCATTTGGATGTGGGCCATATCGATTAAACTAAGTAAACTCTTGTTGGTTGACATGAAAGTTATGGCAAGGAACCCACAAACGACATATGGCTGATGACTAGGGGTCCGTTTTTGACATGTAGCCATGATGTGGATCGCATCAGACTGAGAATGCAAGTCGCATCTCAAAAGGAGTTCGAGGCTGGTATGCTGGTGTTAGGAGCTAAACTTGGGAGTCCTCATAGTTACTCATTCATAGTGAAAAATATTATATAATACATTACTGAATAAAACATTATAACAGAAAGATCAAATCATTCAAAATAGAGCATAAATCGTGAATGATAAACATTTGTCCTCAATTTAAAACATTGTAATAATTTTCTCAAATTAAAGCATCAGATCATAAATAGGGATACTAGTCTCTATTTGCCAAGTAGCGTTATTCCCCATGCCAGCCTCAGCTTTCATCATTCTCTGCCAACTAATATGCATATGAAGTCAGCGTTACTGTGTGAGATCTAGTTTTATAAAATACAGAAATATACTTTCTACTTATTTAAAAAGCACATTTATAATTCATATCAGTCATATTAACTATCATATCATCTTTTATCATGTTTATTATCTTCATTTCATTCATTATCCTTTCACTTCTTTAGAACTAGGTTTGCACAAAGAAAAAGCCCAAACATATGGTCGACAAAACATATCAACCCCTGTCTGTAAAAGTTTATCATGGTAGCTAATCCTTGACAGTTGACTCACACTGCAAGGCACATGGCTACTCATGAATAAAGGTCCATTTGCTCCATAATGCGTGATGGCTAATTAGCCGGCATATAAGTGGGGACCAGTCTATTGCTTTCAAATCTTTTCAATCATAATTTTGGCCCGTGTAACATTTATTAAGTTCCCTTATCATTCTTGCCATCCTTAATGTTCCACTTCTTTTTATATATATAATACTTTTATGATATCTTCCATTTCATTATATGACATGGGGCATTAAATAGCACTTTTATAGAATTAAGGCATATAGGAACTCATTAATAGCATAGTCATATTAAATAATAATAAATTCCTAGTTAACATTTAGTGGTATCCTTGAAGAAAATATCCTAAGTATCTCATAAGACGGGTAATAGTATCATAGTGTAGGTACCTATGCTGAATACAGATGAACAATGACTAATGCGGATAGTAGTCAATGCAGGTGAACAACTCAATGCGAATGACCAACACGTAGTCAAATGGGGGGGGGGGGGCAGTAGTGAGTGCAAGTGACTAACACCTTAAAAATGGCTAAGTATAGGCTGATGTGGTGAATAGTGAATGCTTTACATAGTAATACAAATGCTTTAAACAGTAATGCAAATACTATGAACAGTATTATGAATGCATGAACAATAAGGCGAATGCTTTGAACAATAATGTGGATGCTTTGAAGAATAATGAGAATGCTTTGAAAAGTAACACGGTGAATGCTTTGAATAGTAACGCGAATGCTTTGAACGATGCCAATTTGGTGAATAATGCTAGTTTTCATACTAAAACTTCACAAACGAGCAAAAAAATGTCATCTTTGTCGTATGAAATCATATTTCATTAACAAGATCAATATATAAGTATGCATATAAGCCCCAAAGTAAGTGAAAAGGTAAAAACAAAGATCTAAAACTTGACTCTTGAAGTTTTTTTTAGCAAAACCTAGAATCGAGGTTGAAACTTGAGATCTACACACATGCATACACAAAGTTTCAAACTTCATGCACAAAAAGATCATAAACATCTTAGAAACCTAGATCTAGCTTAGATCTATAAAGAAGCATGATAAATCATACCTTTTGCGAGTTCTTTGACATTTTCTCATAAAAACCGCAAGGTGATTTATCTCTCTAACTTGGGAGATGAGTTTGGGTGCATGAAAATAATGGAAAGGTTGACCCTTCGATTTTATACCCCACATAAATACTTTTTTCCTTTTTATTTACCTTTTAGCCCTTCCACTTAATTAAAAACCATCATTTTATACTTTTCTTTTCTTCTTTAAAGTTATGGGTGTTACGGCCGGCGACACGTGTCACCCATGCAACACCTGAAGATGACACGACATGCATCACCATGATGATACGGGGCACATCGGCCGCCAGAACACCCCTATATGTAAGGCATTTAGGTGAGATTTATAAACACATCAAACTCTTTGTTCTATATCTAAACTCTCCAATTCAACCTCTTATTTATATTAAACTATTTTAGGCAATCTCGAGGTGTTGTCCAACAAGCTAGCGTTTAAAACTAGAAACCACGAGATGTAATATGACAACCAGTAATTTCAGGTCAATACCCGAGCTGACTTAGTCATAATTACGCATAGCATACTTGAATTTTAATTGAGTTTCATTTATTTGAAGTTATTTAATGTATAGGAAAGTCTATGCATAACATTACATGCATGGTGATTCGGCGTAATTACTAGTTTACACACGGTACAACCGACGCACAAGAACATTGATGATAATAAATATATGCATACTAATAAATATATTAATGTGTTACAAATTTTTTTAGAACCGAAAACATATATGTGGAAATAATGCAAAATTAATTAGAAAACATAAACGCGTAAATTGATAAATTACTGGTATAATTCATGTTAATGCGACTACTTGATGCACAACATATTATTAACATATTATCAACACTAAAATATATGATTATAAATATGCTAACAAAATATTTGAATGTATTTCAAAGAGTTAAAAGTAAAATATAAAAATATTTAAAAATCCTCGGACTATAACACATACAACCCAAAATACACAATAATACTCAAAAATTGAATTTAAACCCCTACCCTTGCCATGATCATCCCCCTTCCCTTCCCCCATCGCTTTTAATTTTCGCAAAAATCTCTACAAGATCTTGACTTTGGTAAAATAGAGGATTACCTTATTTGTGAAGCTTGCATGCTTGTGATTAAAGAAGAGTGTTTCATTACCACATGAGGAAGTATAATTTTCCCTCTGTTTTGGCTAATCAATCCCAGGCAAAGATCCGAACATCACCTTTGAATCTTTGTAAAGTTAAAACCATAAAGTAACCCTTTCCTCTACTTTCCATCAACACCAAACCACCAACCAGTTCTCCAATTCTCTCCCTCTAGAAATTGGCCACACACCACAATCACCATTTCAATATTTTTCAAGCTTTATTCTATAAATTCTAGTGTATTCCAAGTACCATTGTTGAAGAACAAGTAGTTTTTGGAGTTTTCAAGCTTTCTACATCGTCATTTTCATCTTTCTTGGCTTAATTTGAGTGAGAACCCTCTCTACTTGTTTCTATATATTCATTTCATTATGTTTATCTATCTACTAGTTTATATGTAACTATCTTCATCCACAAAGATTGTTTTTGTTAAAAATGATGTTCTTACAAACCAAAAGTTACTAGGTTGATATTTCACCCAACACATTTACATGAACAAATATTATTTCTTTACATTAAAAATATTCATAATTTCATAATTGACTAAGTTACTAAAAGATTTTACAAAAGTAAAAAATAATAACTCCAAAAAGGCTTCAAATGGGTTATGTTATTGGATTTTTAGTAATATTTCAAGTATTATTATAAACATGGATGTATTCTTGCAAATTTAGTTATCTAAACAATTATATTATGTTAAAAGATGGATTGTAATGGATTATAACCGGTTGACTAAGTTGACCTCTAAGAATAAAAATCTAGACATGAGAATTAAAATATAAAATTATGGGCTATATAATTTGAAGTGTTATGATAGTTAAAATGATGAGTTAAAATAATTGGTAAATGACTAATATAACTAGATATATATTATAGAACTTGACGATAAAATTAAATTTTATAAACATAATAATACAATGATATATTACAAGAGTTGAAATTTTTTATTTTGAAAAATACTATAAAGAAAAGTAAGAAAATGAATAATTATTTACTAAAGAAATGTGTATATAACATATAAATAGGTATTTTCACATGCAAATATATATATATATATATATAATATATATACACACCACACACACGTATACACACATTAGCAAGAGTTATGGAAATATGAAAACTAATATTTTTTTGAATGTTGGTAATTTAAAATGTATTCATGAGAGGCATTACAAGTATTATTTTACTTGAAATATTGGATTATTTTGAAACTCTAATTTCCATAAATTCACATGTGAAACCTGCACTTAATTACTAAGCACTCGAGTCAAAATAATATTTAATTACCTGAACAATATGTCGACTCCAAAATACAAGAGTTCACATACACACTGAATGAAGTATAATTTATTTATATTTTCTAGAGTTCACATACACACTGAATGAAGTATAATTTATTTATTTTTCTAAGTAATATGTATTTCATAATTATCAAATGAATATTATCAATGATTCGTCAAGTCAAGCACGTCATTACCAAGTTATTTGGATGACACGGTTACATGCTTACATTTATCATAGGAGCAATTAATTAGACATACGTTGCCTTGATTTATTCTAGGGAAAAATTAGGTCGGATTTTCTTAGCATTTGGATACTTACACAGTTCTGTACCCGATCACTTACCTGACAAGTGAGTTTCACGGTCCCCTTTTCACTGTTTTCCTTTTAGGGGAGACTACATGCAAATCACTATTTTCGTGGACACAAATACTTATCAATGATTTCACTATTGAATAAGTGATTTACTTGCCGTATAAAGTCTCCTCAAACTAGACTATTAATTTCTTTCCTCAAGCAACGCAATCATGGATAGTACTATTGGGTTTGACTATCCCACCTAGATTAATTACCCTAACTTTGATTGGTGGTTTAAGAAGATGCATTATTGCCTTTTTATCCATGTGGTAGGCATGGGTATGGGCAATCTATTACGGTTACAGTCTAGCTTTGGTTACAGTGCGCTTATATATATTGTAGCATTGTATGTACAACAATCAAATTATAAAAAGTCTTGTAGTCCATCACACTGCTTATTGTTATTTTTGACCCTATGAACTCATCAACTGTATGTTAACCTATTTTTCCTCATGTTTTCTCAGGTAATTGATATTTGCATCAAGTCTAGTTAACATGGAACGCATTGCATATATGACCTTTCATGCTTTTCAGACACTTATCATCACATATGTCATGTTTTGAAAACAATTTACATTACTACTACTACTTCAGTAATTTGAATCCCAAAACAATTATGTAGTTTTTAGTTGATTGTAACGTATGTTTTTACAAAACCATATAGTGGTCAACCGGTGACTATGATTCCATGACATTCATGCTCCGCGGGAAACCGCCGTGGTTGGGCGTGTGACATGTAAGATGAAGTGTTGCTTTCTAGGAACTACCTTCTTGATCCTAAGTCACTAATTGGCTCAAAGGTCAAAGGGTGAATACATTTAATATTTTCAAAACCACAAATGATTTTATATATATGATAATGTCATTTGGTATGTTCAACATGTTTTAATGCATAAGGGTACTACCGAAGGTAACACTTAGACCCTAAGTATATATATACTTTGGCCAAGTTATATCCTAGGGATAGGTAAAATCCTATATTGGGGCTAGTTCAGATATACAATACAGATAATAAGGATTCAGATGGTCCCGTTATTAGTTTGTTTGACAAAGAGACGGTATATATGAAGTATGAACATCATAGTTGAAATTGACCGCTAAATATGTGGTTACCATAAACTTATGGATAAACTATTTATTCATATTTATGTTTTTATTTTGTATCTATTAGAAGTATTCACAGGCTTCTATGCTGACGTATGTTTTTATAATCTTTTCAGGTAAACATGATTAGATTAGCCAGAAATATATGCTAGAAGGACAATAAAACCTATATTTTATGGCTATGTTTTGAAAACATGTAATATCTGCTTATAGTAGAAGATTTTGATAAATCATCATAGTTAAATAATGATATTATAAATACATGATTTTTCTGAATCCATATGGATATATGAAATATTTATTTAAAAAAAAATATGTTTTATTTCTACTGCGTATACTTTCAATTTAAAAATAAACAAATGAAAAAAACACGTACCAATCAATTGCACTCCCGAGGTGTCCTATGACTAGGGTGTGATAGGTTAGTATCAAGGCCACATGTTATAGAGAATTAAATACTTATGATAGTATATAGGCTTTAACCAAAATAATGACTATGCATATTAAGGAAAAGATAGATAAGATACCTATAGCTTGCATGATGTCTGAGAATTTATTCTATTATGTCATAAGTTATGATCATTCGCCATACTATGAACTGGAAGATAACAATATGGGAACCTGAGATATGCCAATACCAATCTCTAGCAATAACACATATAACTACTATCCAAATGAAGATAGTAACATCAAAGTTACTAGAAAAAAAAGAGAAGTAGAATCAGGATACTAAGCAGATTCATCATGGAATCAAGGAGCCTCGAAACATAGCAGTTGGAGATTCGACACTCCTTCACGATAACCAAATCTAGGATGAGAGTAAAGGAATCAATAGATAAGATGAAAACGCCCTCTACTAAGAAAAAATTATAAACGCCTAGAAAAGAAGGATCAACACTTCAATCCTCTACCATACGGGACATTCCAACCACCGATATATACGTAGGATGTGAATCCACACATATTTCATGACGTAGTGACGGGTATAAGAAATACTCCACCATAATATGGATACCGGCATCACTATCCCCAATTGATAATTGAACATCTGGACTGCTCCTTCTAGGAAAATGATGAACTAAAAGATAAATATGAAAAAAGTAAAAGAGGAAACAAGGTGGTGGAAGAAAGGTCAAGCAAATATAGAAGAACATTATGTCATGGGGCGCGAAAATATTAAAATAGGGAAGAAAACTCATGGATGATTGGGATAGAACGATGTAGAAAATATGATTATAATATATGTAGTCTTATCGTGTGATATAATATATTTTGATAATAATAAGAATGTATAATATATCGTATTAATTTCAAATACCAGGATATTTCCTTTATTTCTTTTTGTAGAATGTCAAAGAATAATGAATATCAACCGTTAGTTTATCCTCGAGGTAATCGAAAGGCTACCAATGAAAATAACAATCAAACATTAAAAAAAGGAAATCCAAAGAATGATTGCTGAAGATATAAAAGATGTTATTCATGCAATAATTTCAGCAATGAAAAGCAAAGAATCTCCAAGCCAAAACAATGAAACAACAAAATTTAGGAATAGGAAAGAAGAACATCATAGTTCTAGCGGTAAAATACCGAGAAAAAATCACCAAGGAAGAAGAAGAAACAAGAAGGATATTCAAATTACACATATCAGGCTTGTAAACCACAAAATTCTCTAGAAATGATGGAGTAGTTGCAACTATTTGTTGGCTTGATAATATAGAGGTTATGTTAGCTATAATTAAGTGCGTTGAATCAGATTTGGTTTTATATGCTTCCAATTCCTTTAAGGATAAACATTTGGAATGGTGGAACTCCGTGATTCAAGCAAAAGGTCGACATGTTATAAGTTTGGAAGAATTCTGTGACCTGGTAGTATGGAAATTCTATCCGATAAATGAAAAAGAAAGAATAACCAATAAGTTCTTGAACCATACCATGATAGGTGCTGATTATAAGGGATATACTTAAAATTTCTTTCAGTATGCTCATTCAGTATCACATAAGATAGGAAACACGATGGGATCAGTAATTAAAACTGATCTAGGAACGGAAAAGATGGCAAGAACCTTCTTGATGAATGCAAAGGATGCAACTGAACAACCAGATGTATTACTGGTACGCATTTTCTTAATAATGTTTATGCTAAGGTTTTATTTGATTTTGATGCAAATTAAAGTTTTATAAAATATAAATTTATAAACTATTGAATGGGCCATTAGAAAAATTAGGCAAACCATATGAAGTCAAAACAACAAATGGTAATATTGTTATGATCATTAAATTATTAGATAATAGTAGGATCATTCTGTCTAATCATGTTATTCATGTGAAACTTCTACCAATGACCTTAGTTGGTTTTGACATAGTACTAGGTATGGATTGGTTTGCCTTAAATCAAGCTCATATTCTATGTAATCAGACAACAATTGAACTTTATACACCTAATGGAGAAGAAGATAATTTTAAGGGTGATAAACCAACAAACCATGTTGGAATCATCTCAATGATAAAGGCAAATAAATGTCTAAGAAAAGGATGCTTGGCATATTTGACCTTTATATTAGACGACATGACAAAAAAAGATTGATAACTCACTTGATGTAGCTGAATCTGCTGATTTTTTCCATATGAATTACCAGGAATTTCACCTCATCGTGAGTTAAGTTTAGGATTAATTTGGTACCAGGTATAATAACTATTGCTAGAGCTTCATATAGATTAGCACTGACTGAGATGAAAGAACTAAAACAACTCAATGAACTGTTGGAGAAAGGATTTATACGCTCAAGTTCTTCACTTTGAGGAGCTCGAATTATTTTTGTCAAAAAAAAAGATGGATCTATGCATATGTGCATTGATTACCGAGAGTTGAACAAAGTTAACCATCAAAAAAATTGGTATCCGCTATCAAGAATAAATAATTTTTTTATCAACTTTAAGGAGCATGTTACTTTTCCAACATTAATCTTAGATCTAGTTACAATAACTCAAGGTTTAAGAAGAAGATATTCCTAAAATTTCTTTTTGAACTAGATACGTATATTATGAGTTCATTGTTATGTCTTATGGACTCACTAATTCCCCTATAGGTTTTATGGATATGATGAATCTTATTTATAAACTTTATATGGACTAATTTGTGATTGAATTCATAGATGATATTCTCATCTATTCTAAAAATGAATATCAACATGCAAATCATTTTAGAATTCTACTTGAATTAAAAAAAAAAATAAGAAATTGTACGCTAAATTCTCGAAATACGAATTTTGGCTAAGAGAAGTACAATTTTTTGGACATGTCATTAGTGAAAATGGTATTCAAGTAGATCCTTCCAAAATTAAGGCTATTTCCAAATGGAAATTCCAAAATCTCATCTAAAGTATGAAGTTTTTTAGGATTGGCATGATATTAACATCGGTTCATTCAAAATTTCTCTCAAGTTGTTGTTCTTCTTACATCTTTAATCCGTAAATCTATGAAGTATGAAGGGGGACCAAATAAGGATGAAGCTTTTAAAACTCTAAAGAAAAAAATTAACAAACGCATCCCTCTTAGCTTTACCACACGATACTAAAGACTTTGTTGTCTATTGTGATACTTTACATGTTGGCCTAGGATGTGCTTTAATGGAAAGAAACAAAGTTATACTTCCGCGTCTTGTCAACTAATAACTTATGAGAAGAATTATGCAACTCATGATTTAGAAAGAATTAAATATGAGACAAAGAAGATGGATGAAATCATGAGTGACTATGATTGTAAAATCTATTACCATAAGGAAAACTAATGTACTAGCTGATGTTTTAAGAAAAATAGAAAGAGAAAAACCTAAAAGAGTCCATGCTCTATGACTCAATATTCAAATCAAGTTGTTTGCTCAAATAAGGGAGGCTCAAGCATTGGCTCTATAAGAAATAGAAAAAAAAAGGAGGAATGATATGAATGCTTGCCAATTGGTCAATAGAGAAAATGAGTTACACAGATTACACAAACGAATTTAGGTGCCAATTTTAGGTACCATTAGAGAAAGAATACTTGAAGTAGCTAAAAGATCACAATACATAATGCATCCAGAAAGAAACAGATGTATAAAAACATGAAACCTAACTATTATTGGATACGTATGAAAAAGAGTATTGCTTTATGTGTAGCAAAATGACTTATATGCTCTCAAGTTTTAAAAAATATTAGAAACCTTCAAGTTAACTATAACAACTTGAATTACCCATCTGTAAATAGGACATGATAATCATTGATTTCATTGATACACTTCCTTGGACAAGTCTAGGAAGTGATACTATTAGGTTATCTTGACAAATTAACCAAATTTGCTCATTTCATACCGACAAAGGAATCACTTAGTATGGATAAATTAGCACAATGTATGTTAACAAAATAGTAACATTGCATGGTGTGCCATTATCTATAGTGTCAGATAGAGATGACCAATTTACATCTCGATTATTCAAAGTTTCCGGAAGGCATTAGGAATTCGATTGAACTTAAGCACTGTTTATCATCCACAAGCAGATGGTAAAGCTAAAGGACAATTCAAACTTTGGAAGACAAGTTACGAGCATGTGTGATAGATTTTGGCTGTTCATGGGATGACCATCTTCCATTGATAGAATTCTCTTAAAACATTAATTATCAAAATAGCATTCAAGCTACTCTGTTTGAAGATGTATATGACAAAAAATGTTGAACACTTGTGTGTTTGCCAAAGGTTGGAGAAGTCAAATCTATGGGCCCGAAATAGTCCAAGAAACAATAGATAAGGTGTTACAAATAAGGGAAAGATTAAAGACTACACAAAGTCATCAAAAGAACTATATTGACCGAATACGTAAACCATTGGGATTTAATATAGCCGATAGAGTGTTTTAGAAAGTATTACTATGGAAAGGCATTGTAAGAGTTGGAAAGAAGGGGAAACTAAGTTTTGATTTGTAGGACACAAAATAACAAAAAAAGTTGGACCGACAACATATCAACTTGAATTACCATAACAAATGAATGGGATACACGATGTATATGTTCCACGTATCAAATATACGAAAATGCCTAGCAGATGAATTGTTAGTTGTGTAGCTACAAGACATACAAATGAATGTAAAACTAAAATTGTTGAATAACCTCTTCAAATCGAAGATCAACAAATCAAAGAGTTGAAAAAGATGTAGTTACTGTTAGTTAAGGTCAAATGGAACTCCGGGCGTAGACCTAAATATACGTGGGAATTGGAATCAGAAATGAAGAGAAGTATTTGTAGTTATTCAAATAAATCTTAAGGATGAGATTTTTATGAAGGTAAGGCGTGTGTAATAACCTTTATTTTTCTCAAATAAATAAAAATATTTTCTTTGAAAATTTAAGCCTGATGCCCTCATTGAGTGGGTGATGCGGGCCGCATCACAGACCGGCCAAGATGAGGACCCCATCCAATTTTGGGTGCGGGCCACATCGACCAGGCTATGTAAACTATGGTTGTCGACAAGAAAGTGATAACAAGGAACCCGTAAACGACTCGTGGTGGTTACTAAGGGTCAACTTTTGACACGTAGCCACGATGCGGATTGTATCGGATGCGGGCCATATTGCAAAAAAGGCTCGAGGCCGGTGTGCTGGCAATATGTGTCACCCATGCAGTACGTCAAGAACACCTTTATATAAAGGGCATACAGGTGAGATTTCCAAACACATCAAACTTTTTGTTCTCTATCTTTCTAAACTCTCCAATTCAACCTCTCTCTTATACTATACCATTTTAGGCAATCCTAAGGTGTTCTCCAAAAATCTAGGGTTGAAAACAAGAACCCAGGAGACATAATACAAAGTGTTCATTGCTAGGAACTGCCATTTTGATCATAAGTTGCTAATTTGCTCAAAGGTGAAAGGTGAATACATTTAATATTTTTCAAAACCAACAAATGATTTTATAAGCATGAAAATGGCAATGGGTATGATAAACAAGTTTTAATGCACAAATGTACTATTAAAGGTAACATTTAAACCAGAAGTATATGTATAGTTTGACCAAGTTATATCCTTGGGTAGGTGAAAATCCTATACTAAGGATAGCTCAAATATAGTAGATAAAAATGATTTGGATGGTTCTGTTATTAGTATGTTTGACAAAAAAACCTAGTATATATGAAAGGTGAATCCCACAGTTGAAACATAATACTAAATGTATAGTTACCATAAATTTGTGGCTAAATTATTTATTCATTTTTATGCTTTTTATTTTTTTCTATTACATCTATTCAGCACCTTTTATGCTAACGTATATTTTTTATAAACTTTATCAGTTAAATATGATTACATAAGCTAGGGATATATGCCTAAAAGACAAAGAATCCTAGCACAGACTATATCTTGTTGCTATGTTTTGAAAACATGTAATGTCTACTTAGAGTAGAATATTTTGATAAATCATTGTAGTTAAACGATAATATTGTAAATACATGAATTTCTTGAATCCTTATGGATATATGAAATTTTGATTCAAAAAGATATGTTTTATTTCCTCTGTGTAAACTTTGAATTTATGAATAAACAATTAAAAATACATGCACCAATAGTTGCACTCCCGATGTGTCCTAAAATCGAGGTGTGACAACTCGACCCATGACAGGTAAGAGCATTACGTGGTTGTTTCTTAATGAATGAAACATCACAAATAAGTCTCAAGGCATCGATTAAACACTTCTGTTTGGCCGACAGTTTGAGAATGATAACTTGTACTTCTTTTTAGTATTGTTTGAGATAAGAGAAAAAATTCTTGCAAAAAGTTGCTAAGGAAAAAGATATCCCGGTCATAAATAATGAAACGGAGGAAACCATGGAGACAAACAATCTCCTTGCATGCAAACATATATGACTTCTTTAGAAGTAAACGGGTGTGATAAGCAAAGATAAAGCATATTTGTTTAACTGATCAACCACAACAATCTCCATGTCACCATATTCACTATCATCACTACCAAATACACTGTCATCACCATTCTCTGATCTCTCAACACTACCAGCACCAGCCATTGCCGAACCAGCTAACCCAACCCCTACGTCGACTCTTTCCTCTATTCCTCCTTCATTATTCTTCCCCTCACCAAAGCAAAACTTGATCGAGATGGTGATCGTTTTATGACATCCGGTAATTTTCCGTTACCAAACTTCGTTGGTTCAGTTAGGTCTTGCATACACGTGTCGTGAGCACACACTAGTTGTCGTTGAACGTTGGTGACTTAATAACAATTATCTGTGATGAGCAGATAATAATTTAACTAATAATGTTGATTATTAGTTTGTGGTTATGCGATTTATGAATTTTAAATATTATTTGTGAATTTTACTTGATAATGTGACTACGTGTGAATATCGTTCATGTGTTTTGTTATTAGTTGAAATATATAATTATTATTGATGATTAATAATATTTGTGTTTAGTAGTTAAAACCTTTTAAAAAGTGTTAAAAAGATTAGTTTTTATAAAATATAAACAATGGGGGTTAAGTTGTAATTACCATAAAACTAAAACTTAACAAAATTAAGCCAAACCCTAACCCCCAAACCACCCAAATCGGACGAAGCCTCCCTCCCCTCTCATCTTCACGAATTTTGATCAAAAACACACTAGTTCATTCGATTTTGCTTGGCTTTGATCATTACAACATTGTAGCAAGTTCAATTCTTGGCCAATTACGCGTTTAAAGGTTAGATTTTAACAAGTTTTTCATGGTTTTGATGTTGATGAACCCTAGTTTGAAAATTGTGAATGAAAGTTGAAATTGATGATTGTTTGATGATGATATGTTGTTGGTTATGTTGTATGAATGTTGGATTATGATAATTATGCAAGAATCCATGAATTGATCATGTAGTTCATACATTGCCTAAAGTAGAAACTTTTTCTTCTTGGAATTCATGATTTGATGATTGTACGATGTTAGTTGTATTGCTTTGATGTTAGTTTACATGGATTGTGCAAGAAAAATCATGAAATCTAGTGGTTGTTCATACCTTGCTAAAAGTAGAAACTTTGGATATGAGGCTTGTGAATTATGATGATTTGATGATGTTGGTCATGTCTAGATGATAGTTATGGACTTGATTAGGCATGATGTTGATGAATTCATGAATGAATTGGGTGTTAGATTGATTTTGGGTGTTACTTTCCCAAAAAGGAAACTTTATTTATGTAGAACATTGGATATGGTGAATTGGGCATGTTCATGATGTTAGGATCATGTTAGAATGCTTCTTGATGGTGTCTAATGTGATGGAATGTGTTAATTGAGTTATGTGGATGCTTGATTGGTCATTTAGGAAATTTAGGCTCTTATTGATTATACATGATGATGGATTATGTTAGGAGATTATGGAATCATGTTTGGGATTGTAATAGATCATTGTTGGGTATGTTGGTTGGCATGAAGCTTGTTGAATAATGTGATGATGATCGTCATACATGCATACAAATCTGAGGCCCCTACTTAGTAGGATTGGCAGGGTTCAGGGTGTGAAGTCGTGAGTGGCTTCACATGGCATGTAGTGCATGATTAGACTTTATGTATGATTTGCTAGTTGTGATGTAATTATAATTGTGTTGAGCATGTTGATTACTTGAGATTCGCATGGGTTGTATGATAAACTAAGGTAGTATGATGATCTTGGTAGAACAAGAGGTTGATGATGTGACATACGTGAATAACTTGTATGATAACCATGTATGATGAGTTGCTATACTTGATTAAATGGGATTTCAATTAATATGTCACCAACAGGTCAAACGGGTCAACTAGGTCAAATGAGTCTTGTTTTCCAAAACCTTGGGTCAACGTGTTTATTGAGCACCTAGGGTTGTTAAGTTTTTTGTGTACACGTACTTATGTACTTGTGTGTTCTAGGTAACCTTTGAAGGGTTGTCTTTCCTTCCGTCGTTAGCTCTTGTTATTGTTCGTTGCGCACCTGGTGAGTTAAATGCCCTACTTTTACTAATTCTCTTTTTAGGGGAGAAAGCATACTTGTTTTAAAATGCTTTACTGATATAACATGTGTTTGGTAAGACATAGTGGGTTATACCATAGAAAGTCCTCACATTTTCTGATCGTTAATTAAGGAATAAAGCGGGAAATCTGGGTAGTACTACAGGGTCTGACAAGCCCCACCTGGGTGACCGGAATTCAACGGGTGCAATATTTTCCTAAACGACTAACAGCGTCACGACCTGGTATGTCATGGCGGGAGGCAAACAGACAAACATAGTCAGCTTCGATCGTGAAATCACTATTGTTCTTTACTAATGAAATTAGACTAGCTATCTATTTCAATGCACTTGTTTATATATTTTACTAACGCTACTGCTTATGATTGATTACAAACTCTTGAACTCACCAACCATTGTGTTGACACTTTTAGTATGCTTTTCTCAGGTCGTTTCTAGCAACTGCCCATAGGAGCACGCACATGTCAAGCATGCTTTGTTCAAACATTCTTTACTTTAATTTAGCATTTACTTATGTATTTTGGTTTGGGCGCGTGTTTTACGCAGTTTACATTTAGTAACTTGTGTTTGGGTTATTACAAAATGCTTATGCAAATATTTTAAAGTTCTAAACTCTGATTTGTTTAAATGTTGCATATAGAGTCGTTCTGAGTAACTAATGACTGAGATCCTGGTTTGTTCCCACGCCTCGCGGTAAAACCCCGCACGTGAATTTGAGGGTGTGACAGATTGGTATCAGAGCCATTGGTTATAGGGAACTAGGTTGCATACACACTAGACTATAACCGCACAGTTTGTTAGTTACTCGTTACTTATCCCTTACTGTATATCATTGGCATACACGTCACGTACCTCGCAGCATGACATCATCTTCACGGGCCCTGGGTAAGAGGCCTACACGTTCTGAATCACCTCCTCCTCCTCCTGTACCTGATAGAGGACATAACTGGCCCTGACATCCTTATCCTTCTAAAGAGATAGACTGGGATCAGCCTTTTGCGCTACCCGAGCGCGACGCTCCACGAAACTAGAGCTACCCACCTATGTTGATCGCATGGTCTACAGGGAGAGTGTTCCTATTATAGCTACTAGTGGCCCTAGGACTAGGTCGGCGACTGCCTCTACGACACCTACCCTTCCTCCTCTACATATTCCTCTCGAGTAGGCAGTTGCAGCTTTGGTTGCTACACTGGACACTGAGCGACAGCGTATCAGAGGACTTACTGACGAGAACTCCACTTTACGACATGAGATGCGTCGGCTGCGTTTACTGGTAGAGACACTTCAGGAGCGACTTTCTATGTCTATTGGTGGACATCATACCTTGGCCGGTAACGCTTTTGCACTTACTGAGCGCATGTCCGCGCAAGAGCTTCACAGTGTAGGGACAAATGATAGAGTGACTGAGCTGGAGGCACAGCTAGCGGCACTTCAGATTGCAGATGCCCATGCACCTAGGGAAGACCCTAATGAGGAAGACCCTGAAGAGGAACCTAAAGAAGAACCAGAAGAGATGGAAGAGGACAGTGATGGATGTGATGTGTTGGATTGATTTATACACTCATTTGACTTGGACTACATAGTGTTTCTTTTCTTTTTGAAACCTATGTAGGAAGGGTTGTTTCCAACCCAACTGACAAACTGAAAATTTTGACATTAATGGAATATTTGTGACTCATTTACAGTTTATTTGTCTTTGGTTATTATTTTAGTTATACATGTTGTGGTTGTGACAAATTCATTATTTCTTACTATTTACCATATTTCAATGAGATTAATATGTTGGATGTTACTTATTATTGTATTTGTGAATGCAAAGTGAAATATGGACGGTCGAGGTAGAGGACGTGGTCATGGCCGTGGAAGTGGTGCCGGTGGACGTGGTGCCGGTGCTGTAAACATGACCCCAGCTGAGTTAGCCGTCTTAATCAATCAACATGTGCAGGCAGCACTGGGCGCTCAAGCTGCCCAATTTGGAGGTAAACGATGACCCTGGTCATCACTTACGTAAATCTGCTATTTGATGGTTAATCCTTTTGGTTTGACTAAACAATCCAAAACATGGAATACAGGACCGCCAGCATGCACGTATAAGGCGTTCATGGACTGTAAGCCCCACATACAATGGAGCTGAGGGAGCCGTAGGACTTGTAAGGTGGTTGAGAAGACCGAGTCAGTTTTCGCCAAGTGTAATTGTCTGGCGGTGGACCAGGTGCAATACACCACGGGGACACTTGAGGGTGCAGCGCTTTCGTGGTGGAATGCACAGGTGCAGATGCTTGGCCAAGCGATGGCAAATGCTTTACCGTGGGATGAGTTTAAAGCGATGATGATGGAGGAATATTGTCCTTGCAATGAAGTCCAGAAGTTGGAAGCTAAATTCTGGCAATTGAAGATGGAAGGATCTGAGATCGAGGCTTACACTACTAGGTATCACGAGTTGGCGACACTTTGCCTTCGATGATCGATCCACCAATCAAACGAATTGAGCTTTATCTGCGTGGCTTGGTTCCAGAGATACAAAGTATGGTGACTGTTGCGAACCTCTCTACTATTCAGTAGGTTATTCAATTGGCTCACAAGCTTACTGACCAAGCGGTGGAGCAGGGAAAGCTACCCAAACGGGGTGCTGTGGCAAGCGTGTTTGACAATAAACGCAAGTGGGATAACTCTGGCAATAAGGGATCTTCGTCAAACAGCCAATCTCAGCAACATCAGCAGCAACAACAACACACTTAGCAACATCAGCATCAACAGCAACAAAGAAGGTTTGACAACAACCGTTGTTTCAATCAGTCATCTTCTTCATCTTAGGGACAAGGTGGATACGTGAGGAAGTATGATAGAATGTAATCGATGCAACTACCATCACACTGGCAGGTGTGACAACTTTCGATGCCAGCGTTGTGATAAGGCTGGACATGCGGCAAAGGATTGTCGTGGTGAGCTGATGATGAAGAAGACCCAACAACCTTAAGAAACACCAAAAGGTTGTTTTGAATGTGGAAAGGAAGGACATTACAAGAGGAATTGTCCTCAGTTGAAGAAGAACGGGAATGGTGCTGGAAATGGTGAAAACAACAACAATAATAATGGCAATGGTGACAATAACGGTGGCAACAATGGTGGAGCTAAGGGGAGAGCCTTCGTCATGGGTTTAGATGAGGCTCGAAACGAACCTACTACTGTTACTGGTAAATCTGTTAATGGTCGTTTTGCTACTGTATTGTTTGACACTGGAACAGATAGAAGTTTTATCTCTACTAAGTTTAGTAGTCTCTTAAGTGATATGCCTTCTCCGTTGGAATCTAAATATACGGTAGAATTAGCTGACGGTAAGCAAATCCATGTGACACACATCCTTAAGGGTTGCGAGATAGAACTTGTTGGTCATACTTTTGACATCGACTTCATGCCTGTTACGCTTGGGAGTTTTGATGTAGTCATGGGCATGGATTTGCTTTCCGAGAAGTAGGCGGAAGTCATTTGCCACGAGAAGGTTATCCGCATTCCTCTCCTGGACTGGGAAATTCTCTCAGTTAAGGGAGAGAAAGGTGGTGCTGTGATAGGCATCATATCATTTATGAAAGCGTAGAAGTGGCTATGTAAGGGTCGCTTAGCCATATTAGCCCTTGTAACTGACAAGCAACCGAAGGAAAAGAAGATAGAGAATATTCGGTCGTTCGTGACGTTCCATAGGTGTTTCCAGAGGATCTGCCTGGACTACCACCTCATCGTCAAGTTGAGTTCCAGATTGATTTGATTCCCAGAACCGCTTCGATTGCGAGAGCACCTTACCGGTTAGCTCCGAACAAACTACAGGAACTATCTGCACAACTGCAGGAACTATCTGCACAACTGCAGGAGCTGTTGGATAAAGGGTTTATTCGACCGAGCTCATAACCTTGTGGAGCACCTGTTCTCTTTGTCAAGAAAAAGGATGGCACATTTCAAATGTGTATCGACTATAGAGAATTAAACAAGGTTACAGTTAAGAATCGATATCCCTTACCTCGTATAGATGATTTGTTTGATCAACTTCAAGGATCAAGCTACTACTCTAAGATTGATTTGAGGTCTGGGTATCATCAACTGAGAGTCCGAGAGGAAGACATCTCGAAGACTGCATTCCGTACACGTTATGGTCATTATGAGTTCTTGGTCATGCCATTTGGGTTGACAAATACACCAGCAGTATTCATGGATCTCATGAATCGTGTGTGCAAACCCTATCTCGATCAGTTTGTTATGTGTTTATCGATGACATATTAATCTATTAGAGGACCAAGGAAGAACATGAAGAGCACCTACGCCTAATCTTGGAATTACTTAAAAACGAACAACTGTACGCCAAGTTTTCCAAGTGTGATTTCTAGATACGTGAAGTACAGTTTCTGGGTCATATTGTTAACGAGAAAGGTATACATGTTGATCCTGCAAAGATTGAAGCGATAAAGAATTGGTCGGTTCCCAAGACGCCTAGTGAGATAAGGCAATTTCTTGGACTGGCAGGATATTATCGGCGATTCATTGAGGGATTCTCTAAGATCGCTCAACCTCTCATAGCCTTGACTCATAAAGGAACAATGTATAAATGGGGTGATAGTCAAGAGTCTGCTTTTCAGTTGTTGAAACAGAAACTGTGTAGCGCACCGATATTGGCATTACCGGAAGAAAGTGATGATTTTGTGGTTTATTGTGATGCTTCTATCCAGGGACTTGGTTGTGTCTTAATGCAATGTGATAAGGTGATAGCCTACGCCTCGAGACAACTAAAAGTACACGAGAAGAACTACACCACTCATGACTTAAAACTGGGTGCGGTATTTTTTGCCTTGAAGATTTGGAGACATTACTTGTACGGTACCAAGTGCACTATCAACACCGATCATAAGAGTCTTCAGCATATCTTTGAACAGAAGGAGTTGAATATGAGGCAGCGATGCTGGGTGGAATTGTTGAATGATTATGATTATGCTATAAAATATCACCCAGGAAAGGCAAATGTAGTCGCGGATGCGTTGAGTAGAAAGGAAACTGCTAAGCCCCGACGAGTATGAGCTTTGCAGCTTACGATTAGTACTCACTTGCCTGAACAAATTCAAGAAGCTTAGACAGAAGCCTTGAAAATGGAAAACATTGGGTCTAAATCTTTACGGGGAATGGACAAACAGTTTGAAGTGAAAGCAGATGGAATTCGTTACTTCATGGATAGACTCTGGGTGACTTTGTATGGAAACCTAAGGGACTTGGTTATGAGTGAGGCTCACAATTCTAAGTACTCTATACCTCCTGGTTCAGACAAGATGAACACGCACTATTGGTGGCCTAATATGAAGGCAGACGTAACTACGTATGTGAGCAAGTGCCTAACCTGTTCGAAGGTTAAAGTTGAATACCAAAAGCCATCTGGATTACTACAACAACCTGAGATTCCTATGTGGAAGTAGGAATAGATTTCTATGGATTTCATTACCAAATTACCCCGGACTCCTACTGGTTGTGATACGATATGGGTTATTATAGATCGGTTAACTAAGTCTGCTTACTTCTTGGCAATCAAGGAAACGGATAAAATGGACAAGTTAACTCGAATTTATCTGAAGGAGATAGTTTCGAGACATGGTGTACCGGTCTCAATTATTTCTGACCATGATGCTCATTTCATATCACATTTCTGGCAGTCATTACAGAAATCTTTGGGTACGCGTCTGGACATGAGCACCTCCTATCATCCACAGACTGGTGGGCAAAGCGAGCGTACTATTCAAACCTTGGAGGACATGTTACGTGCTTGTGTGATTGATTTCAGGAATAATTGGGAAATTCATCTACCATTGGTGGAGTTTTCGTACAACAATAGTTATCACACTAGCATCAAGGCAGCACCATTTGAGGCATTGTATGGGCGAAAGTGTAGATCACCAGTTTGTTTGGCGGAAGTTGGTGATAGTCAGCTGACTGGCCCGAATTGGTGCGCGAGACTACCAAGAAGACCGTACAGATACGGAACCGAATGGATGCAGCACGAGACCGATAAAAGAGCTATGCAAACAAATGACGGAAACCTTTGGAGTTTCAAGTCGGTGACAAAGTTTTGCCGAAAGTCTCACCGTGGAAAGGTGTGATTCGGTTTGGCAAAAAAGACAAGCTTAATCCCAGATACGTTGAACCATTTGAGATTCTGGAAAGAATAGGTCCGGTGGCGTATCGATTGGACTTGCCTGACTTGCTGAGTGGAGTTCACAATGTATTTCACGTCTCAAATCTGAAAAAGTGTTTATCTGACGAGACTTTGGCTGTACCACTCGAGGAAGTGCAAGTAGATGAACAATTATGCTTTGTTGAAGAGCGGTTGAGGTAATGGATCATGACGTCAAGACTCTTAAGCAAAGCAAGATACCCATAGTCAAAGTTCGTTGGAACTCAAGAAGTGGACCGGAATTCACGTGGGAACGTGAGGATCAAATGAAGCTTAAGAATCCTCATTTGTTCGAAACGACGACGACAGCCGGGGAAGGTCTTGATTAAATTTTGGGACGAAATTTCTTTCAACATGGGGATGATATGATAACTCACTCAATTTCATTATGCCAATGCAGTAAAGCAATGACGTAACACAACCATGTAACGCAATTTTTGGAATGAAAATTCTTTCAACATGGGGATAATGTGACATCCGGTAAATTTCTGTTACCAAACTTCGTTAGTTTCGTCAGGTCTTGCATACACGTGTCGTGAGCACACACTAGTTGTCGTTGAACGTGGTGACTTAATAACAGTTATCTGTGATGAGCAGATAATAATTTAACTAATAATGTTGATTATTAGTTTGTGGTTATGCTATTTATGAATTTTAAATATTATTTGTGAATTTTACTTGATAATGTGATACGTGTGAATATTGTTCATGTGTTTTGTTATTAGTTGAAATATATAATTATTATTGATGATTAATAATATTTGTGTTTAGTAGTTAAAACCTTTTAAAAAGTGTTAAAAAGATTAGTTTTTATAAAATATAAACAATGGGGGTTAAGTTGTAATTACCATAAAACTAAAACTTAACAAAATTAAGCCAAACCCTAACCCCCAAACCACCCAAATCGGATGAAGCCTCCCTCCCCTCTCATCTTCACGAATTTTGATCAAAAACACACTAGTTCATTTGATTTTGCTTGGCTTTGATCATTACAACATTGTAGCAAGTTCAATTCTTGGCCAATTAAGCGTTTAAAGGTTAGATTTTAACAAGTTTTTCATGGTTTTTGATGTTGATGAACCCTAGTTTGAAAATTGTGAATGAAAGTTGAAATTGATGATTGTTTGATGATGATATGTTGTTGGTTATGTTGTATGAATGTTGGATTATGATAATTATGCAAGAATCCATGAATTGATCATGTAGTTCATACATTGCCTAAAGTAGAAACTTTTTCTTCTTAGAATTCATGATTTGATGATTGTACGATGTTAGTTGTATTGCTTTGATGTTAGTTACATGGATTGTGCAAGAAAAATCATAAAATCTAGTGGTTGTTCATACCTTGCTATAAGTAGAAACTTTTGGATATAAGGCTTGTGAATTATGATGATTGATGATATTGGTCATGTCTAGATGATAGTTATGGACTTGATTAGGCATGATGTTGATGAATTCATGAATGAATTGGGTGTTAGATTGATTTTAGGTGTTACTTTCCCAAAAGGGAAACTTTATTTATGTAGAACATTGGATATGGTGAATTGGGCATGTTCATGATGTTAGGATCATGTTAGAATGCTTCTTGATGGTGTCTAATGTGATGGAATGTGTTAATTGAGTTGTGTGGATGCTTGATTGGTCATTTAGGAAATTTAGGCTCTTATTGATTATACATGATGATGGATTATTTTAGGAGATTATGGAATCATGTTTGGGATTGTAATAGATCATTGTTGGGTATGTTGGTTGGCATGAATCTTGTTGAATAAATGTGATGATGATCATCATACACGCGTGCGAATCTGAGGCCCCTACTTAGTAGGATTGGCAGGGTTCAGGGTGTGAAGTCGTGAGTGGCTTCACATGGCATGTAGTGCATGATTAGACTTTATGTATGATTTGCTAGTTGTGATGTAATTATAATTGTGTTGAGCATGTTGATTACTTGAGATTCGCATGGGTTGTATGATAAACTAAGGTAGTATGATGATCTTGGTAGAACAAGAGGTTGATGATGTGACATACGTGAATAACTTGTATGATAACCATGTATGATGAGTGCTATACTTGATTAAATGAGATTTCAATTAATATGTCACCAACAGGTCAAACGGGTCAACTAGGTCAAATGAGTCTTGTTTTCCAAAACCTTGGGTCAACGTGTTTATTGAGCACCTAGGGTTGTTAAGTATTTTGTGTACACGTACTTATGTACTTGTGTGTTCTAGGTAACCTTTGAAGGGTTGTCTTTCCTTCCGTCGTTAGCTCTTTGTTATTGTTCGTTGCGCACCTGGTGAGTTCAATGCCCTACTTTTACTAATTCTCTTTTTAGGGGAGAAAGCATACTTGTTTTAAAATGCTTTACTGATATAACATGTGTTTGGTAAGACATAGTGGGTTATACCATAGAAAGTCCTCACATTTTAGGATTGTTAATTAAGGAATAAAGCGGGAAATCTTGGGTAGTACTACTGGGTCTGACAAGCCCCACCAGGGTGACCGGAAGTCAACGGGTGCAATATTGTCCTAAACGACTAACAGCGTCACGACCTGGTATGTCGTGGCGGGAGGCAAACAGACAAACATAGTCAGCTTCGATCGCGAAATCACTATTGTTCTTTACTAATGAAATTAGACTAGCTATCTCTTTCAATGCACTTGTTTATATATTTTTACTAACGCTACTGCTTATGATTGATTACAAACTCTTGAATTCACCAACCATTGTGTTGACACTTTTAGTATGATTTTCTCAGGTCGTTTCTAGCAACTGCCCATAGGAGCACGCACATGTCAAGCATGCTTTGTTCAAACATTGTTTACTCTTAATTTAGCATTTACTTACGTATTTTGGTTTGGGCGCGTGTTTTACGTAGTTTACATTTAGTACCTTGTGTTTGGGTTATTACAAAACGCTTATGCAAATATTTTAAAGTTTTAAACTCTGATTTGTTTAAATGTTGCATATAGAGTCGTTCTGAGTAACTAATGACTGAGATCCTGGTTTGTTCCCACGCCTCGCGGTAAAACCCGCACGTGAATTTGAGGGTGTGACACGTTTTTTTCAAACCTGCAAAACATCATACAAACTGTCAAACAATGGTCATTCTGTAATCATATTATAATACTAAAAGCAAAGGTTGGTGGCAAATAGGATTTGACCACCCGACTTTGCTTTTATAATATATATGTTCTGTTTTCATACAACAAATAATTGTTTTACACAGTTGATTAGTTGCCAAGACTTTTAATGAAAGTTATTTGGTTCGAGTCTTTACAACTACATTTTTAATTCATTTATTTTTTTTCTTTCTATCAACTCTCAAGAACAATTAATTAATTTTTTTTTTCTACCAACTACCAAGAACATTAATTAATTTAAAGGATAATTTAACAATTATAATATTATCTTAAAAAGAAAGGTCTAACTCTCACCCCTCAACTTTTAAAGTTTACAATTTCAAACTTCTTAATTTCTATTAAGTTTATAAAATGTCACTTTGATGTTTCAAAAGTTTCAGTTTTACTTTCTGTAAATTTTACATACAAAACAAACTTAATTTTACGTTCTTATTTGTATGTACATGTCCGTATATATTTAAGTCCGTCTATGTTTTTACGTTAAAAAATTTCAAAAACAAGCTAGTCGAATATAAATTGTGAGTTGGTTTGCGTGTCGATGTAGTTTTAGTTTTGGCATAAGTTTTGTTTGGAAACGATTCGGGTCAAGTATAATACGTTAGTATAAATTCAATTACTTTACGTTCTTACATAAATTTAGTTGGAAAACGAGTCAAGACGATTATAGTCTATAATTTATCACGCCACATACAACGTCGACGCACATGCATAATATTATGTACGTTTAATATGTTTTCATTTGACAATATAACTTTGAATTACTCTACATTTCCACATACATTTAGTTCGGAAACAAGTCGGGTTGATTGTAGTCTATACTTTATCACGCCACGTACAACACCGCCGCAACGCACGACGGGTAAAAAAACTAGTTAGAGACTACTATTATATATCCTCGTGATTGTAGATTTGTGGGCTGAGAGATGAGTACTTGTTCCAAATAGCCAAGATCAGAAAAAGGTTTGCTAGTAAACTTAGTCGAAAATAGATTACCCAACGTACAAGAAGAGATTAGTCGAAACGAGTTTGTGATGACATTAAGAAGGGATGGGGGCGGTGGTGTGGTGGAGGTTGTCAGATGGTGGCAATGGTGTTGGTCGAAGTTTGATGATGGAAAATTTAACATCTACCCATTTTTGGGACTAAAAAGTGTTATGTTTGAGCATACATTGCGTATCAAAATCATTATTTCTTAAAACTTAAGATGAAGACCGAAATTTGACCAAACCACATAAACAGTAATTAATTCTTGTTTTGATATAGATACCATTTCATCTTTTTAACCAATGACTTCACAACCAAATGGGTCGGTTGGTCAGACTGGGGACTAGGAATGCAGTCCATTTCAATACTTTCAAACCTTCTTCAATCTAGCCGCCACGTTTTGACGGTTATCGATTGAGCCGGCAAACCGCGGTTAGATGTTAGACCGAAAGAGCAGTAGCAGCTGGTCAGAGATTAAGGATTTAGACAAGAGAGGTAGAGGTTGGTCAATCTAAGACGAGCAACGTTGGTGGTTAGAGAAGCAACATCAAATGGTTCGACGTGTGTTTCTAGAAGGCAAAGATTAGTCGAAGAAGGGATGTAATCGAATGCATGCAAACTCTAAAGTAGGAACTCAAGGAAACAACAAAACGAGATAGTGTCGACGTCTTCATATCATTTAATATGCAAGCTTTTAATTTCTCACATTTGTTTACTTAAATGTTTGAGTATGACACTTTATTTGCTTTATTAGGGGTAAGTAGATCTGATGTATATTAATTAAAATGGTATGGAAAACTTGCTTTTGCAAGGCTCAAGACTTGATTTTCATGTATAAACAAGTATTACGTCCCCGCATTGTGTCGAAAAGACTCCCGATTGTGAATATAATTAACGTTTTGTCGACATTCAATAAACTCATTAAAGAATCCTAACTAAATATAAATAAACATGTTCGGCAAATTCGATAGATAAGTTCAATCAAAAGTAAACACAATGTTACAAAATCAAAAGTAAATACAACGACACGTCAAGCCATGGAACAAATGAATGTCCATGAAACTATATATAAAAGAAAACATTAACGTTAAGCAATTAAAAAATTAATTATAATGAATATAAAAGAAAAAGATGGTGATAAAAGCGTCACATAAGAGTTAAACAATAATTGGAATTAATATTCTTATTTTAAATAGTATAGAAAAAATTTTCTATGACCAACCTTGCATTTTGTGTTTGTATATACAATTTTAATTTTAATTTTTATTATCTTTTATCTTTTATAATGATTAAATGAAGTTGTATTATATTATTTAATGTTGGATCATGTTATAATTACTTTTATGTATAAACATTATAATTTGTTATTTTATTTGTATGTTATTTTATTACTTATTATATGATATAATATAATCCGGTTTTTTAAAACAATCTGACCAGTCTGACCAATGAGCTGATAATTTAGGGCTGTTTACTTATACAAGAAAGAATGGCCTTTTGTTGCAGTATTAATGACATCATCAACATAGATTAACACTACAACAAAAGACCATTCTTTCTTGTACACAAACGAGTTATGATCCTTAGATGTCTAAAATCAAGACCATTAAGAAAGTGAGTTCCGTGAAGCTTGTTTTAAACAGTAGAGCGATTTGCGAAGACGACAAACGCGAGTCTCATTTTCATTATAGAACCCTTTAGGAGTCTTCATGTATACTTCCTCATTCAAATCTCCATGCAGAAATGCATTGTTTATATCAAGTTGATGACAAACTAGCTTTTCTTAGATGCTAGAGCAAGAAGTGTTCTAACAGTTACTAGTTTTAACAACTAGGACAAAGGTATCATGTGTAAGAGTTATACTTAGAGGATGATGCAATCAAATTTCTCTCAGCATGCATACTGAAGTAAAGACAAAGTTACTTCGGAAGATTTGAAAAAAGCACTAAGAAATTCTTTAAGTGTCAAATCTTCCGAAGCCAAAAGACCATTTCTTCTGAAGCCAAAAATGAAGTCTTCCGAAGCTTCAAGACAAAGTCTTCTAAAGCCAAGAGACTAATTTCTTCCAAAGACAGAGAAGACATATTTTCTCGAACATGCTTTTGACAACAGCTGAACAACTTTCTGCTGCCACCTCTGAAGACTCACCGACTTATATAAGTGGTGATATCTCCATTCTTTTGTCAACTGTAAATTAAGGTCTTAGAGTATGTAACTTTCTACTTTGTACTTTTATCCTTTTTGTAATAGATAAGGATGTTAGCTATGGCATGTCATAGTCACTAGTCAAAAGGCAATCTGCCTTTTGACTTTACATTGATCTTGTTGTCTTGATTAGTGTTCCACCTGGCCTTTAAAGTATGGCCGACTGTAAAATATAGTATAAAGCATCTCAGGTACCAGTCCTTAAGACTAAGCCTTGTAACATTTATAAAACAGTTAAGAATAATATACATCATTCTTGAAAACCAATTACTTGTGTTCTACTTGTGTTCTTTACATTTGCTCTTTGTTTCATTTAGTCGGTTCCCTATTTGATCTGTTAAGTGTTCTAGTCTCTCCATCCATTGTGAAATTGTTGCATTGATCCCCTGCACCAGTCCTGCAACTGGTATCAGAGCATTTAGGCTATTGATTGTAAGATCTCACCATCTTAAATCCCTTCAGTTTCACAAAACACTTACACGCTCAAATGTCAGCTCTCACTAAGGCTGACATGGAAACCGGTACCATGACAAAATCTCCACTAACATTCCTAATGAATTGATACTTGGTGCCAATGAATGGAAGGGTTCATCAAGTCTCAAGATAGCAGGATGTGGAGATCTATTGTCTTAGGACCTCACAACCCAAGCACCTTTTCAGCCACTGCTGGAGGTGGGATGATTCCAAAGGATTTGAATGACTATTCTGAAGAAGATTGATATATATCAAAAAGCCATGACCGCTCTCCAAACTGCTCTTCCTAACTCTATCTATAGAGGCTTCAAGAAGTGTAAAACTGCTAAGTAGCTCTGGGATGCACTGAAGCTTATGTATGAGGGGTCTGATGAAGCTAAAGAAAATAAGAAGGACCTCAAGAAGCATTAGTTTGAGAACTTCACCTTCAAATCAGGTGAATCTATTACTCAACAATACTTTAGGTACGTTGAGATTGTAGATACTCTCACGGATGTTAGAGTTAAGCTTGAGAATAGGGACATTGTGAGGAAGTTCATGTTCTCTCTTCCCAAACAATGGACTCACTACTGTGTGGACATTAAGAGAACTGAATACCGCTCCACCCTTACTCTCATAGAGCTGTATGGTATTCTTAGTGGCTACCAGATGGAGATGAACATCCAGAATCCATCAAGTAGCTCTCCCAACAATCAACAAAGTTCAGCCCTCCATGTGGTTGAAAGGGATAGTAGGGAACCATAACATCATCTTATACTAGCTACCCTGACAACTCATAAAGGGCCCTTTGATCACATTCCCTGAGACACCAAGGGAGAGCTACATCCAAGGAAGCCCATTTTAAGAGATAAGCTTATCTCAAGCCTTTGTGTTTGTTGATGAAAGTTGTGGCAACTTTCTCTTCACTCTTGAAGACTTGGATTGTATCCATCCAGATGACCTGGAGTATATGGAGATAGTCCAGCAAATGGCTCTTATCAATCATAGAGCCAAGAAGTTCTACAAGAGAACCGAAAGAAAGTCTCCCAGAAATATATCCGGTGGAAAGTTTGGACTGGATAAAAGCAAAGTGAAGTGTTACAACTGTAACCAGATGGGACACTTTGCTAAGGAGTGCAAGGCACCAAGGACTAATGGTGGCCAAGCACAATCCAGACCAAACTATACTGATACAGCTCCTAGATCTGAGAAGCCAAGCCAACCAAAACAACAAGCTGTTATTGCTGTTGAAGAGGAAGGCTTTGACTGGAGCTTTCAAGTAGAGGATGTTTCTCCCAATCAAGCACCGATGGCTGACCATGAAGAAGCCAAGGTATTAGAACTCTCTACTACATGTGATAAGTGTATGGAGGTAATCTAACTCTAACTTGAGTATTTAAAGGATATAAATTATATTAAGAGGGAAAAAACAAGTTTTAAACTGAGCACATGGTGCTCTTAAGTTAACGTACACCCAGAAGCCAGCCGGTGAGTGCCAAGGCATCCCTCCTCCATTCTTCCATCTTGAAAAGCCCAAATGGTTCAAGTGAGCTTTACACCGTCTGATCCCGTGATCCTTCAGCTTCATTAAAGATGAAGAGATAGAGGATGAATCTGTAGTGAGTGAGAAGGATCATCCTAAGAAGGGTCACTATCCTCCTGGAGAGAAGAAAGAACCAAGGATGGCCAAGTCAGCTAGGAAGAATTTGATCAGGGCAGCCAAAAGAAAATCAAAGAAAGCCAAGAAATCAAGGCCACTTTCAACTCCAAGCAAAAACAAGTCTTTATTTCTGTTGTATTTGCAGTGATGAAGACTGAAGACTCAACTATGGACTCTGGGTACCAGGGGTCCTAGTTCAAGTTCAAACCATCCTGGTCAAGTGAAGAAGGTTGATTAAATGTGCAACACTGCTACACAGCCTGAACCATCCAGTCCCAAGGCAAGCCTCACCCTCAAAAGCCTGTTGTATCATCTATGAAGATAAAGTGAAAAGAGATCAAGCTCAACCTTCTCCTCAAGAAGACCCTCAGAAGTATGCCTGTTGAATGCATCATGTGTGGTGGTGCTACTCATTTTTGCTAAGGATTGCATCTACAATCCCAAGAGTACCATCCATATGAACAAGAAGAAGACTTCTGAGAGGAAGAAGAAGAAGACAGCTTCGAAAGGAAAATCACTTTCCTTTGAAAGCTACAAGGTGATTAAGAAGAAGATAGGTGGAAAGATTTCTTTGGAAGAAAATTTGATCCCGGAAGAAAGGAATGCTTCCGAAGCACTAAAGTCTGTTGCAGTGGATGCAAAAGCTTCCGAAGGTTCAGTCTCTAAAACTTCCAAAGTTGTCAAAACTTCCAAAGTCCTGAAGGTTAAGTCTAGTCTTCCAAAGACAGTTTGGAAGACAAAGGAAGACCATGTGACTAAAGTTTCTTCATCAACAACAGTACATGATCCTCAAAGCTTGCATATAGGATCAATAACTATTGAACTATCTTCAGTTCATTTTGATAAGCCCAAGACCAGCAAGGCTTGGGTTTTTAAATGTAAGTAACCACCTATTTTTCATGTGCAGGAACAGCTAAAGACCAAAAGAAATGTATGGATCATTGATCGTGGTTGTTCAAGGCACATGACATGCAATAGCTCTTTGCTTTAAAACTTTGAAAAGATTGATGGAGGGCCAGTTGCTTTTGGTAGAGAATCAGGTGGTTACATCACAGGAAGGGGCAGGGTCACAAATGGTAAGCTCATTATTGAGAAGGTAAACTATGTTAAGGAGCTTGGGTACAATCTCTTGAGTGTATCCTAATTTTGTGACCAGAGACATAACATGCTCTTCACTAAGCATGAGTGCATTGTTCTCAAGCCCGAGGTGGTTATTTCTCAAGAGCATATCCTGCTCAGAGGCCCTAGGAAAGGGAACATGTACAAGATAGATTTGCAAGAAACCTCCCTATATGGAGAAGTTTCTTACTTTCTATCTAAAGCCAATAGTGATGAGTCTTTCCTCTGGTATAAAAGAATGTGCCATGTAAACTTTAAGAACAAGAATAAACTAATAAGAATGATTTGGTAACTAGAATGCCAAAGAAAGAGTTTACAAGTGATGACCATTGTGTTGCATGTCTTAAAGGGAAGTAACACAAAGTGTCTCACTAGCCAAAGTAAAATAACTCTATCACTACTCCCTACACTTATTATATATGGTTCTCTTTGGCTCTACCAGTGTAATGAGTTTAGGAAGAACTTCATATTGCCTAGTGATCACAAATGACTTCAAAAGATATACGTAGGTCTTCTTTCTTAGAACCAAGGATGAGACCCCTAAAATCTTGAAGAACTTCATTTTGAAAATTAAGAATCAATGTGATCACAAGGTCAATATCATAAGATGTGATCAAGGAACTAAATTCAAGAACCAAATCCTTGATAACTAAATATAGTCTGGAGCTGGACACCATCTTAAGTAATAGAACTCCTAGTTGTGTTACACGAACCTTTCTTTCTCTTCTGAGTTATCTTAGATAGGAAATGAAAACGATTAGCTCCACATGATGAAAAGGGTATTACAAGACAATATAGTGCTCCAAGGACTCCTCAACAAAATGGTGTTGTTGAGAGGAGAAACAGAACATTTATTGAGGCTACAAGAACCATGCTCTCTAACTCTAAACTGCCTATCACCTTCTGGGCAGAGCTAGTCAAAACTGCCTGCTATGTGCAAGACAGAGTTTTAGTAGTCAAAACTCATGTAAGACTCCTTATGAACTATCACACAAAAGGAGACCTTTTATTGCTTTTCTTAGGTCATTTGGATGTTCATACACCATCTTGAATACCAAAGATCACATAGCCAAATTACTAAGAAATCAGATGATGGACACTTTATTGGATACTCTTTTCAAGCTAAGGCTTATAGAGTATACAATCTCAGAACTAGAGTAGTTGAGGAACCAGCCAATGTGACCTTCAATGAGCACACACCCAATGTGAAAGTAGCTGGTCCTTGGCAATTTGATCTTGATTTAGTTACCAATTGTTTTAACAAATCTTGTGAATATGTTTTAGGATCTACAGGGCGCTTATCAACAGAAGATCCTGACACAAGATTTGAGCTGAGAAGACCAAGTGATAGAATTCCTTCAGCTCCAGTGCAGTTGGAAATCTTGTTAGCACTACAATGACAAACTCTTTAGCTAATACATCTGAGGTGCCTATAAATTCTAGCACTAAGACAAAACTCTAATGAATGGGTTTCCAATGTAGGAGGAGATGGAAATGGTGAAAGTGATCGAGAATTTCATGATGCTCGCAACCTCTCCGCTGAAAACAACATCAATGATGTCACATACTCATTGGATCAAGTTTCTCTTGATAAGTGTGTTGATGTGGTGGGTGACACTCAATCACTAGATCTAAATTTCACTAATTTAGATCTATCTAACCAACTTGCTGTGATTGCTCAACTGAGAATCCACAAGTCCCATCCCACCACCAACATCATTGGAAATGTTGAGACTGGAGTGAGAACAAGAGGACAAACCCATGATAAAAATGTTTGTCTCACTCTTGCTTCTTGTCCTAAATTGAGCCAAAGAAAGTTGATGAGGCTCTAAAGGATGGAATTTGGGTTAAAGCAATGCATGAGGAGCTGCTTCAATTCAAAGGACAAAAGGTTTGGAACCTATGCCCTCTTCCTCACAGGTAGACACCAATAGGTACCAAGTGGATTTTTAGGAATATGAAGGATGATAGAGGACTTGTCATTAAGAATAAGGCAAGACTAGTTGTTCAAGGGTACACTCAAGAAGAAGGGATTGACTACGCAGATGTTTTTGCTCCAGTGGCAAGACTTGAAGCTGTTAGGATAATCCTTACTTTTGCTGCATCCAAGGATTTCAAGGTCTACCAACTTAATGTCAAGTGTGCATTTTTATATGGAGTGATAGATGAGGGAGTGTATGTCAAGCAACCACCTGGATTTGCAGACCTAAATCATCTTGATTACGTTTGCAAGCTTCACAAAGCTCTTATGGGCTGCATCAAGCTCCAAGGAAGTGGTATGAGACACTGTCACAGTACCTATTCTAACATGGCTACAAGAGAGCTACTATTGACAGCACACTCTTTATCAAAGGAACAAGGAATGACTTGATGCTAGTTCAAGTTTATGTAGATGAAATCATCTTTGGGTCAACTAATCCAAAGCTCTGTAAAGACTTTAAGAAGATGATGAAGAATAGATTTGAAATGAATGCCACGGGAGAACTCAATTTCTTTCTAGGAATTCAAGTAAAGTAGGTTGATAATGGCGTCTTCATAAACCAGTCAAAGTATGTTCAATACATACTAATCAGATTTCATCTGACTGAGTGCAAGGTTTCTAAGACACCCATAGCCAGAAACCACTCCCTAGGGCCTGATCTTAAGGGGAAGTGTGTTGATATACATCTTTATAGGGCTATGATTGGGTCTCTTATGTACCTCACAGCCAGTAAGCCTGATATCATGTTTGCCACATGCATATATGCAAGATATCAAACAACCCTAAGATGTCATACCTGGTTGCTGTCAAGAGGATTATTAGATACCTCAATGGAGCTACCAAGCTGGGACTTTGGTATCCAAAAATTCTGACTTCAATTTGTATGCTTATACAGATAGTGACTATGGTGACTGCAGTATGAGTATAAAGACTACATTAGGGGGATGTTAATTACTTGGTGGAAGGATAGTCTCATGGCAATGCAAGAAACAATCATGTGTGTCTACATCAATTGCTGAAGCTGAATACATTGCTGCTGCAAGCTGCTGTGCTCAAGTGTTGTGGATTCAGAATCAGATGTTAGACTATGGATTCAACTTCAAGGAAACTCCCATACACATAGACAACAACAGTGTTATCTCTATTGCAGAGAATCTAGTGTAGTACTCAAAGACAAAGCATATCAACATCAGGTATCATTTAAAAAGAGATAATTTTGAAAAGGGGTTGATAAAACTGGTCAAAGTTAACACAAATGAACAATATGCTGATATGTTCACAAAAGCTTTTGATGAACAGAGATTTAAATATCTTATATTAGCTATTGGAATGATTAACTTTGAGTAGATTTTCTTAAATTAATTTCAAGATTATTTTTAAAAATATGTGTGTCTTAGGTTGTCTATATCATCACCTAATAAGCCTTGTTTACCTTGGGAGAAAATTCTTCAAAATGATATTATTTAGAATTTTACGAATTAAAAGATATATTTTCTTTTGAAAGACATTAAGATTGACTTTGGAAGAAAATTATGTCTTTAAAACTAATAACTACTTACTAAGAAATTTACCTTCGGAAGAATTTCTGATATATCTTCCGAAGCCTATATATGCTTCTAAGTATTTATATGTTTTGGAGGACAATTTTCTTCCGAAAGAAATTAAGTCCCAGAAGATTTATTCATCCTTTGAATAAAACTTCCAAAGTTTAATATCTTCCGAAACCAAATATATCTCAGAAGCAAATTACACTAAGTATTTTTTTTCCGAAGCAATTTTTGTCAAACTAAGGAATATCTTCCGAAGTCATATTAGCTTCGGAATTTATTCTCAATACTTCCAAAGACAAATTACCTTCGAAAATTTTCTACTTCCATGATAACTACCTTTTTAGGCACTTTTTCAGAGGTGGAACCGACATTTGGATTTCAAAGTTTATCCTTTTGCATTAACTTCTTTCTCAAATCCAACCATATAAATATCCTTACAATGATTCCCCCTTTATCTTTTTCCTCTTCATCTACAATCATCAAACCCTAAATTCACCCACAAACCTTCTTTGTTCTTAGCTTTCTTTATCCCAAAGCTTTCTGAAAATAGGAAACCTTGAACCCCCAAACCAGCCAGATTTTTCCATGCATCGTCACAGGCAACATAATCAGATTGCTCTGTTGACATCTGAGAAAGATCCTGGTTGCTCAGATGTTTTCCGATTTCTTGCTTAATCATCCTACCTCACCGCACTTACAATCGACCCTCCACTTTATGAAGAACAACTGCTGGAGTTCTAGAGGACCTACATAGAGGTGATCTTGGACGGTGAGAATGCATTGTCTGCATTAGTGCAGGGGAAGATAGTTTTCATCACCCTAGCCACAATCAATACTCATATAAGGCTGGCTGATGAAGAAGGCGAATTGTCCTTTCCCAAATTTGTTGTGAATGAATCATTCAGGCAGATGGGCTATGAGGGGGACTTCACTATCAGAACCTTCAAGAAGGGTAAGGTCTCTTAACGGTGGAGGTACCTCCTCCATGTTATTATTCACTCATTATCTAACAAACATAGAGGATGGGACCAGATTCCTGAGGACTTATCCTACATAGTCCATGGAATGGTTTAAGGGGTCAAGTTTAAGTACTCCCAGTTTGTTTACACAAACTTGCTTGCCAACTTGGACTCTTTAGAGTACTACATGTTGCCTAGATATGTCCAGCACATTCTTAACTGTGAACTGGGCTCACAGTTAAAGGGAACATATGCTACTCTTAAATTGGGACAGATGAAGCCCGACATCTTTAAATTCATAAGAAAGACCATTGTTGGCTTCTCAGGGGTAGAAACAGCCCTAGTCCTAAAAATTTTAGAGCTTATTGCTCAAGGTGACAACTTGACAGCACCAGTCAATGTTGAACCCACACCTTCCATATCTACACCACCTACACAACCACAAATAAACCATCACCTACTCAAGAAAATTCAAACAAACCCCTGCTCAATCTATTCAGATTTAGCAGGCCCCAATACAATCACCCATGTAGGAGGAAGTGAAACCAAGAGCTCCTACTTCCCTGACCACTCCCATTACTTTATTGATCAGTGCTGAGGTTCCTCATGCTCAGCCTAATGAGCTTATTGCCCAAACCTCAAGCCTTCACTCTGAGTCTTAAAACTTAGGTGATCAACCTTCAAGGGACAGCTACCATCCCCAGCTGTTAGACATAACCCAACCAATCCCTGACCTCCAATTCTTTAATAATGAGAATATGGGTTTTAGTAAGCACCATGAGTCTGTCTTCTCCTCCCCTACTCAAGGAGAGATGATTGCTCCTGAAACACTCATATCTAGCCCACATCATCCACCCCTAACTAAGGTGAACTTCCCTAAATATGTTCAGGAAGTGCATATGGAAGATACTCTCACTTTTGCAAATGATTACATCATTAAGACCTCAACCTTGGCAATCCAGCCCCTTGACACTTCTCTTGAAGCTGTCATGGAGCAGGGGAAATCCAGCAGCCAAAAATCACAAGCTGGTGGTAAGGGAGATGACTTTGGTTATGTCCACTTACCCCCATGATTCTTCTAATGAAGATGAGGGGTCTGTAACTAAAGGTGCAAAAACTGCCTAAAACATGCACCTATTTAGTTTCAAAAGTAAGTCACTTGGAATCTCAGGTGGCTACCTTACAAAGGCAGGTCATTGATCAGCAACTTGAGATCACCGATCTCAAGGGCAAGCTAGCCAGAAGACCTTCCAAGAAAACTCAACTAGGTCTATAAGAACCTATGGATGTGGTGGACCTAACCCTTAGCACCCTTGTGTAAGAGGGTGATGCTATCAAAAAGGGGGAGAAAGTCCTACCTGCAATCATAGAACCTAGGAGTTCTGCCTAGAGTATGGACATAGAGGGCTCACCATCCTCACTTGCAGTTATCCATACTCAATAACCACCTTAGGGCCATATCTGAGGGTTATGTCTACCCCATCCTACCCTGTTGAAAACCCAGTAGTAGGATGGAGGTATGATACTGATAGAAAAGCCCTGGTACTCTCTAGATCTTAGGGGCAACATGAAGTCTTCAATTTTCAAACCCTGAGATACTATAAGAGTTTTCCTCTAGTTGACCTGCCACTTGTCAATCCAAGTAATAATAGGCAAGCTGAAAGGTTAGCTGTGAGGATCTAGCAAAGGGTGCTTGAAGATTTTAGAAGAAGATCCTACTTATATAGACAAAGTCTAGTAGGCAAAATTGTTGGTCAACTGGATATTGAGGCAGACCCTAAGATTAGATTTGAAGGAACCTCAGTTGAAGGCCTAACAGTTGAACCTGTGAACCTTGAGACAGGAACTGCTTCAGTACCTAGTACCCTAAGTGAGGCACCAGCTAGTGAAGGTGTCTCACAGCCTCTCCTAGGCTAGAGCTCAAGTGCTACACCAAGTGATGAAGGCCAGAGCTCAAGTGCTACACCAAGTGATGAAGGCCAAAGCTCTCTCTACCCTGAGTCACACAAGCTAGTGACTGACAAAAAGAAGAGGATTATCACCTCTGAGGAGATTGAGGATGAGAAAAAGGAGAGGAAGAGGAAGGCAAGGGGAGAGAGAACAAATAAGACCCCAAGCTTTATACAAGCTGTAGTCAGGGCTGCCCCAGGCCAAACACTCAGGAAGATAAGTTAAAGGTAGCCAGATTGAACTATTTAGGGTCAAGGAACTACAAAATTAATGAAATCATCTATCTTCCCTTTGATGAACTAAATGAACTGGCTGACACTCAAGTGTTAAAAGAAAGGAAGGAAGTTGAGGCTGCAGAACTGCTCCTAAATATTAAGGAAGAAAGAAAAGCTAAAAGACTTTACAAAGCTTTTGTCCTCTCTCCAGTTCAAGAAAGCCCTAAAGTAGAGGCTATGGCTATTAAACAAGAAACTCAGGTAGGTAGGGAACAAGACAGACAAAACATGATAACCTACCTGAGTACCACATGCCTCTATCAGGCAGCAGACCTACTTCCATTATCATATGAGTACATTGAGTTTGAGTACCTCAAGCAGCTTGAACAAGAAGTGTTAAAGAAAAAAAAGATGTTAAGAGGAAGATGAGGGAAGATGCTACTAAGTCAAGAGCCACCATCCGAACCAATCAGAAGAAGTCTGCTAACAGACTAAAGATGGTGAGCTTTTTGAAGCTATATGGGTTCTCCATAAGGAGACTTGGTCCAATGTCTTTATCCACTATGGATGAGCATATTAGAATGATCAAGCAGAAGATTAAGAAGGGTGAGCTGGTTGACTTGCATTCTCCACCAAGTCAGGCTATACCAAAAGTTGAGGTCAAGGTGGAACCATAAAGACAACTCAACCTAGACCTATTGCTGCATCTTAGCAAGCTTCATCTTCTGACCCACAACAGGGTCCCGATCCTTCTCCTTCTAAACCTGTGAAGGAAAGGGACCCAACTAAGAAGGATAAATAAGGAACAGCTTATACTCAAGACCAACCTTCTCAGTTAAAGTATAGAAAGAGAAAGATGATGGCCATAAGAAGTGACAAGAAAAAGAAGAAGAAGAAGTCCAAGGCATCCAACTCTGCACCTCAGGATGGATCAGAACATCCTGAGGGTGACTAAGTAGAGGCTGCTCATCCAACTCCAATACAATTAGAGCCTCTTGCTGCTGAGAGACCCATATTGTCTTGGGACTTTGCTACTAACCCAGACATATGGTATGTCACTAGAGATCAAGGGTGTTAAGATGTATACTTCTGGCAAAACATGCTTGACCTTCCTTTACATGATCTCTATGACATGAGAAGATACTTTGAGAATCTAAGGAATCCTGACCAACTGTTAAGAAGAGAATGGTCTTGATTTTGATAAGGACTATTATCAGATGAAGATCAAGACTCAAAGTCATCCTTCAGTTTTGGTAGCATCAGCCTAGGGGGAGTTTGTAAGAGTTATATGATGGGTTTTCACAAGTTAAACAGATCTATTTTATCCTTATAAAATAGAAGAACGCAGCGGAATATATATTAAACTTGTTACAGTGAGCTAATTTATATATAAAACATTTTATATAAAATCAGTCAAAAACCCATATGGATCGATATATGAAATCATGCTTACAAACAACCATAGAAGGTTCGAAGAACTACCTTCAACAATGAGGTCGGCAGGAGGTGAACGAGGATGACAGCTCCTAAAGCAAGAAGCCTCAAGCTGGTCTACCCACGAGCCACCAACAAAAACACCAGTTGCTAGGATTTTCACTTATACAACTCCCTTTTATGTTTCTCTAGACCGATCGAGAGTTCGTGTTCTTATGTCATAAGTTTAGAGAGATCTGCAAGCCATCTTATATTGCATGTCCTTGGAAACATAAAGTTCAGGAGAGAGAAAAGTGCTTAACCCATCCGCATTAGTTAATGCGGATGAAGTTGTTCTCCCGCATTTGTAAATGCTGGTGAAGTAATTCGTTCGCATTTGCAAATGGTCATCCGCATTAGCTAATGCGGATGTATGTTTCCATCAGCATTTCCAGAAATGCTCATCCGTATTTGTTCCAAAACAAATGCGGACAGGGTTTGTTCACCCGCATTTGTAAATGTGGATGAGTAAACATCATCCGCATTTGTTCAACCACATCAAATGCGGCTGTGTTAAACGAATGCGGTGAGTAAACATCATCCGCATTTGTTCAACCACATCAATGCGGCTGAGTAAAACGAATGCGGATGAATTAATATTCCTCTCTCTTTGAAATAAATTATCCATATAATTTATATACAACACAAGTGTAAATTGTTTGGAAACCCAATTTCCAAATATTCTAAGTGTTAATATTTATTTATATGATCATATCATAAAACAAAAATCTTTGGTGTTTGTCTAGCTGTTATTGGGTATGACCCGACTTGGATCATGACATACTAGCCACATCAATTCAATATGTATTTTGGGCAGATCATTTCCATCAATCTCCCACTTGCACAAGATACATAGAGGATTGATGCAAGTAGCAAATACCGCCTAACAACGGTTTACTACCCCTAATATGCATGACTAAGTGCCATTCAATAACATCATTCCTTTCAAGTCCCTTACTTGAACTGATTTAGGTGAATCCAATCATATATCCTTTTGTTTCAGATGTCATGTTCAATCCAGGACACAGAATGATCATTCCTGTTGATTTAACTTTATCAGGCCTTAGACATCATACTCTCAACGAATAAGAGGAACAAATCCCATCTTGACTACATACGTTTATCACAATCACCTTGTATCACACCTGAACATAGCCTTGTGTATTGTCCATTATTTCAGAACAGTGAAGAACTAGATCAAGGTATAATATTTGGTGAATATCAAAACCCAATATGTATCTCAGGTCAGAGGACACTATGATATTCGCTTTACTCAAATTTACTTATGATCAATTATAAAATTCCATGCAGTAACATTTGAGAGTGGGTCAGTCCAATATTTGTATCCCACAAATATCTATGAACCTTGGTAGCAACCTTTTGCTCTATATTCATACCTTATGAATATCTACCAATCCATGTTCATAATAGTCTTACATTCATATTTGTTCCCACAAATATAACCGACTACGGACATTTAGAATAATAAACATATTCATGGATGTAAACATGCTAAAATGGAACATAACTCAAAATGTCATAATTTATACAAAGAGTTAGTATTACATTCGTTCCAAAGTTAAAATACAAAACAGATCAAATCCAACCACTAGAATATCGAAGTCCTAAGGCACAAGTATGACTCTCATGCTTTGCCCTTTCAAGGAGCTTCGTGAGTGGATCCGTAATATTTTGATCTGTGTGAACTTTGCGAATACATATCTTTCCCTTTTCAACTTCATCCCTTATGTAGTTGAATCTCCACTCAATGTGCCTTGTCTTTTGATGTGCAAGGGGTTCCTTGATTTGAGCAATCGTACCCTCGTTATCACAAAAGATCTCTAGGGGGTCTTGAATGGTAAAGACTACCCCTAGATCGGCAATAAATTTCTTTAACCATGCAGCTTCTTGAGCTGCCAATGAAGCGGCGATGTATTCGGATTCTGTAGTGGACAATGCTACCACGTCCTGCTTTGAGCTCTTCCAGGACACTGCCCCTCCATTCATAATGAAGACATACCCCGATTGTGATCGAGAATCATCTCGATCAGTCTGGAAGCTCGCATCCGTGTAACCTTTTACAACGAGCTCCTCCTCACCAGATCCATATATTAGAAACATATCCTTAGTCCTCCTAAGGTATTTCAATATACTTTTAACAGCCATCCAATGGCTATTACCTGGATTCTGTTGATATCTACTTGTCATGCTTAATGCGCATGACACGTCCGGTCTAGTGCATATCATTGCATACATGATGGATCCTATAGCAGATGCATATGGGATTTCCTTCATTCTTTCTTGCTCATCCTTTGAGTTCGGACATTGAGATGTACTCAATATTGTCCCTCTTTGAATAGGTACCATACCTTTCTTAGAGTTTTCCATCTTGAACCTTTTCAAGATTTTATCAATGTATGCACTTTGGTTTAAACCTATCAACCGTCTTGATCTATCCCTATAGATCTTTATTCCCAAAATATAGGCGGCTTCACCAAGATCTTTTATGGAAAAGCAACTTCCAAGCCAGGCTTTAACACCTTCCATGGTTGGAACATCATTTCCAAATAGTAGTATGTCATCAACATACAATACTAAGAATGTGATAATGCTCCCACTAGCCTTTTTATACACACAAGCTTCATCAGCGTTCTTGATGAATCCAAATTTCTTGATCTCTTCATCAAAACGTTGATTCCAACTTCTCGATGCTTGTTTCAATCCGTAGATTGATTTCTTTAACTTGCATACTTTATTAGGATGTTTTGGATCGACAAAACCATCAGGCTGAACCATATAGACAGTCTCTTCGAGATGTCCATTAAGGAAAGCGGTTTTGACATCCATTTGCCAAATCTCATAGTCATAATATGCAGCTATGGCAAATAATATCCTAATTGACTTTAGCATTGCCACAGGCGAGAATGTTTCATCATAATCAACCCCTTGAGTTTGAGTGAAACCTTTTGCTACAAGTCTTGCTTTATAAGTATCCAAGTTTCCATGCATATCGGTTTTCTTCTTGAAAACCCACTTACATCCAACCAGTTTGGAGTTAAGTGGTGGTTCAACCAATTCCCATACTTGGTTGTCATACATGGATTGCATCTCAACGTTCATGGCTTCTAGCCATTTGTCACAATCCGAATTGGACATTGCATCATGGTATGTAGTTGGTTCATCCGAGTCAACCACATAGCATCCATTCATGAAAAATCCATATCTTTCAGGTGGAATGCTAATTCTACCAGATCTGCGAACGTTTTGTGTGTATTGATCAACCATTTGATCATTATCAACAACCTCTTGTTGATCGCTAATTTCAACCAAACATGTATTGGCTTGTGGTTCTTGATCCTCATCAATTTCCACTGTTCTATACGTCGTTTCTTCCATAAGAAACTTAGTTTCCAAGAACTCAGCCTTTCTAGCAATAAATACCTTTTGCTCGGTTGGATTAAAGAAGTAATATCCCATACAGTCTTTGGGATAACCAACAAATATACACTTAATGGATCGACTTTCTAACTTGTTTTGGGTGTTCTGCTTCATAAGCTTCACAACCCCATACCTTTAAATATGATAGTGATGGAACTCTTCCATGCCATATTTCAAAAGGTGTCGTATCCACTTTCTTGGTTGGGGCCATATTCAAAATACGAGCCACGGAGAGCAATGCGAAACCCCAAAATGATAGAGGTAGTGAGCTTCTAGCCATCATAGATCGAACCATATCCAATAAGGTTCGGTTTCTCCTTTCAGACACACCATTATGTTGCGGTGTTCCGGGTGGAGTAAGTTGTGAGACAATCCCACAACTCATAAGATGATCTTGAAAAGCATCACTCATGTATTCACCTCCTCTATCTGAACGAAGAACTTTGATTGTTTTATTGAGTTGATTTTCTACTTCATTTTAAAGATTTTGAACATTTCAAAAGCTTCATGTTTGTGTGTCAACAAGTACACATAACCATAACGACTATAATCGTCGATAAAGGTAATGAAGTATCTCTCACCATTCCTTGTCATTGTCTTAAAAGGGCCACATACATCCGAATGTATGATTCCTAATAAATCCTTTGCTCTTTCGTTAGTACCACTAAAGGGCAACTTGGTCATCTTTCCTTGTAAACAAGATTCACACTTATTAAATGAACCATTTTCATTTGTTTCCAAAAGACCATTCCTTTTGAAGTGTTTGAATCCGATTCTTGTTTATATGCCCAAGACGACAATGCCAAAGATATAAATCACTTAAACCCATTTTAAGTTTCTTGGTGCTAGTTTGGTATAACGAGTTATTAAAAGATCAGTTATCATGAACCAATTCATAGATACCATTATAAGGCATAGCATCAAAATAAAATACATCATCCATAAAAACAAAAATACCATTGTTTACAAACTTTAATACATAACCATATTGTTTTAAAAGGGAAACAAAAATTATGTTCCTAGTCAAACTAGGAGCATACAAGATGTTTTTCAAGACAACTTCCAAACCATTTGGAAGCTTCAAAACATAGTCTCCTTGGGCTTCAACATCAACTTTTGCTCCGTTGCCCATGTAGAGACTTGTGTCTCCCTTCTTGAAATGCTTATTTCTTTTGAACCCCTGCAACAAATTGCAAATATGAGTTCCACATCTGGTATCCAATACCCATGTGTTTGAAGAAATAACATTCAATTCAATATGAATCATGAAAGTTGTACCTGAGGTCTGCCCAGCATCCCTTTGTTTCTTAACTCTTTGAGATAGGTTGGACAATTCCTCTTCCAATGTCCTATCTCACCACACTCAAAGCATGGATCTTCTCTGTTACCGTAGGCTTCTTAAGCTTTGGTTTTGGAGGTTCAGTTCTTGCCTTTCCCTTACCCTTTCCTTTGATGTATCCCTTTCCTTTAGCAACATTTGCCTTGGGATCGGGGTGTTCCTTTTCTTGTTGCCTCCCTCATTGATCGTGAGGACGGGTAAAACCCTTTTACCCATCCCGCCTCGGCCGTTTTGAGCATTGCGTGAAGCTCACCAATGCTTTTGTCCTACCCGTTCATGTTATAATTCATGATGAACGTCTCAAACCTTTTAGTTAGGCCATTAAGGATCAAATCCGTGGCCAACTCTTTTGAGACGGGACAATTTAGCCTTTCAAGGCGATCAATGTGGCTCTTCATCTTAAGTACATATGATGAAACCGATTGAGTTTCTTCCATGCGACATGCATGAAGCGCTCAAACCGTTTGAAGCGTTCTACCCTTGCTTGTTGAAGGAACATTTCCTTCAACTGGGTAATCATGTCGTATGCCCCATGATGCTCTAAATCCTTTTGGAGCTCGGGAATCATAGTTCCCAACATAAGGCAAGAAACCTGCACAGAATCCTCAGTGTGCTTAACCCAATCGTTATAGGCCTCAACATCATTAACGTTGGGTTCGTCGGGAATGGGATCGTCTAGTACGTAAGATTTCTTTTCTTGCTTGAGAACGATTCTCAAGTTACGAAACCAATCCATAAAATTATTATGGTTAAGACGATCCCTTTCTAATATAGTTCTAGTGATAGGTTATGGACGGTCGGGGTAGGAGCGTTGTTGTTGGCGGCCATTTTACAAACAAAGTTCATTTTAGTATTTCCGAAAATAAAACTTTAATTATTAATACCCTTTCACGTCTCATAGACAATTAATAATTAAAATCTAGAATCCAACATTACATTTAAATAATGGTTAGATGACCTTTATCCCATCATTTAAATTAACAAGGTAGTCAACACTTGACAATTGCAACCCTTTGCAACTTTTAGTTTTATGGGATCGGTTAAACATCTTTATGTTTAGTTGGCATGTTTAATCCCATAAACACCATTGTACACCATGCTTCGGTGACCCTATTCACATGGTTTCCAACTCAAGTTGTCCTACTTACACACACGTGTGAGTTTACACATACAAGTGGTTAGGTGACCTTTATCCCACAAATATGTTAACCCCACCTCAAACACACAAGTTCCCTAAGAGTGGTTAGTGACCTTTATCCCACAAATAGTTCCCAAGTGATTCGAGTGTTATGTAAAAGGATGGTGTTAAACTTGTTTCAAAAGGGATTTTAGTTTTCATTAATTCTAGTTTTGAAAACAATTTTGCACCTAACATTTGCATGCATTCAAATGTGTGGTACCAGTGTGAAACAATTTTCAAGGTTCTTTCAATAAAACCAATTTTATTGTGAACACATTAAATTTTAATAAACCCTTTTATTACCCATGTTAATGTTTTATAAGAACCAATTTTATGCTTGTTGTTGATTTTAAATTGTTTAAACATGCATATCCATATATCACAAACAATAATAAAACAACCACACAAGCATCACATGAGTCCATAACCGTAGCCATCTAAGCTTAAATCACTTGTTGACCGAAACAAGTGAGTTAATAAAGTCGTTTCTAAGGGTGAAAATGACACAACATTTGTGCCGGTGAACTCCCACTTGATCCCGCATCCAAATGCTTCAAGTGTCCACTTGTGTTGTGACTCTTCCAATCCATTTGGGTCTCCATTTAGGCTTTGACTTCAGCACCAAACTCCTTTGGGCCTTCATCTTCTCCTTTCGGTTAAAACCGAGAAAGATAGTCTTGTTGCATCTTCTTTTACAAAACATATTCTAAATACAATTTTTCTAGTAAAAGTGAAGTGCAACTAGCCTATTTATTTACATACCAAATGAAAAATAAATAAATTACATACCCAATAGGAAGAATAAACATGTTTAATTATTACAAACCATTTGAATAATTAAAACAAATCACAACACATTCATCCATAGGTCTCGGTAAGGAGACTTGGTCCAATGTCTTTATCCACTATGGATGAGCATATTAGAATGATCAAGCAGAAGATTAAGAAGGGTGAGCGGGTTGACTTGCATTCTCCACCAAGTCAGGTTATACCAAAAGTTGAGGTTAAGGTTGAACCATAAAGACAACTCAACCTGGACCTAGTGCTGCATCTTAGCAAGCTTTATCTTCTGACCCATAACGGGGTCCTGATCCTTCTCCTTCTAAACCTGTGAAGGAAAGGGACCCAACTAAGAAGAATAAATAAGGAACAGCTTGTACTCAAGACCAACCTTCTTAGTTAAAGTATAGAAAGAGAAAGATGATGGCCATAAGAAGGGACAAGAAAAAGAAGAAGAAGAAGACCAAGGCATCCAACTCTGCACCTCAGGATGGATCAGAACATCCTGAGGGTGACCAAGTAGAGGTGCTCATCCAACTCCAATACAAGTAGAGCCTCTTGCTGCTGAGAGACCCATCTTGTCTTGGGACTTTGCTACTAACCCAGACATATGGTATGTCACTAGAGATCAAGGGTGTTAATAAGATGTATACTTCTGGCAAAACATGCTTGACCTTCCTTTACATGATCTCTATGACATGAGAAGATACTTTGAAAATCTAAGGAATCCTGACCAACTGATAAGAAGGGAATGGTCTTGATTTTGATGAGGACTATTATCAGATGAAGATCAAGACTCAAAGTCATCCTTCAGTTTTGGTAGCATCAGCCTAGGGGGAATTTGTAAGAGTTATATGATGGGTTTTCACAAGTTAAACAGATCTATTTTATCCTTATAAAATAAAAGAACACATCAGAATATATATTAAACTTGTTACAGTGAGCTAATTTATATATAAAACATTTTATATAAAATCAGTCAAAAACCCATATGGATCGATATATGAAATCATGCTTACAAACAACCATAGAAGGTACGAAGAACTACCTTCAACAATAAGGTCGGCAGGAGGTGAACGAGGATGGCAACTCCTAAAGCAAGAAGCCTCAAGCTGGTCTACCCACGAGCCACCAACAAGAACACCAGTTGCTCGGATTTTCACTTATACAACTCCCTTTATGTTTCTCTAGACCGATCGAGAGAAAAAGGGTTCTTACACTTTTCATGTTCATATTTCATAAGTTTAGAGAGATCTTCAAGCCATCTTATATTGCATGTCCTTGGAAATATAAAGTTCAGGAGAAAGAAAAGTGGGTGGGGCCCAGCCCCTTAACCCATCCGCATTTCTCAGAACAACATCCGCATTAGTTAATGCGGATGAAGTTGTTCTCCCGCATTTGTAAATGTGGGTATAGTAATTCATCAGCATTTGTAAATGGTCATCCGCATTAGCTAATGCGGATGTATGTTTCCATCAGCATTTCCAGAAATGCTCATCCGCATTTGTTCCAAAACAAATGCGGACAGGGTTTGTTCACCCGCATTTGTAAATGCGGATGAGTAAACATCATCCGCATTTGTTCAACCACATCAAATGCGGCTGTGTTAAACAAATACGAGTGAGTAAATATCATCCGCATTTGTTCAACCACATCAAATGCGGCTGAGTAAAACGAATGCGGATGAATTAATATTCCTCTCTCTCTTTGAAATAAATTATCCATATAATTTATATACAACGCAAGTGTAAATTGTTTGGAAACCCAATTTCCAAATATTCTAAGTGTTAATATTATTTATATGATCATATCATAAAACAAATATCTTTGGTGTTTGTCTAGCTCGTTATTAGGTATGACCCGACTTGGATCATGACATACTAGCCACATCAATTCAATATGTATTTTAGGCAGTTCATTTCCATCATTATACGTAGAGGCTGATGCAACCAAAGTTCTCTCAGCATGCATACTGAAGTACATAGAATGTTACTTCAGAAATTTGACAAAAGCACTAAAAAATTCTCTAAGTGTCAAACCTTTCGAAGCCAAAAGACCATTTTCCTAAGCCAAATATAAAGTCTTCCAATGCTTCAAGACAAAGTCTTTCGAAGCAAGAGACCGATTTCTTCTGAAGACAGAGAAGACATACTTTCTCTGACATGCTTTCTCTGACATGCTTTTGACGAAAGCCGAACAACTTTCCGTTGTCACCTCTGAAGACTCACCAACTTATATAAGTTGATGATATCTCCATGCTTTTGTCAACTGTAGATTAAGGTCTTAGAGTCTGTAACTTTCTACTTTGTACTTTTATCCTTTTGTGATAGCTAAGGATGTGAGCTATGACATGTCATAGTCACTAGTTAAAAGGCAATCTGCCTTTTGACTTTACATTGATCTTGTTGTCTAGATTATTGTTCCAGCTGGCCTTCAAAGTATGGCTGACTGTAGGATGTAGTATAAATTATATCAGGTACCAGTCCTTAGGACTAAACCTTGTAACATTTGTAAAACACTTAAAAGCAATATACATCATTCTTGAAAACCAATTACTTGTGTTCTGCTTGTGTTCTTTACATTTGTTCTTTGTTTCATTTAGCCTGTTCCCTATTTGATCTGTTAAGTGTTATAGTCTCTCCATCCATTGTGAAACTGTTACATTACTCTCCTGCACCGGTCCTGCATCATGAAAGTCAAGCCCTTCCATATGTATGAACCCCTTTCTGACTAGTTGTGCCTTATATTGTTTAATTTCTCCATTGGGTTTGTATTTTATTTTGTAAACCCATATCGAGTCAATAGCTCGTTTCCCATCGGGTAGCATTTCTAAAGTCCATGTCTCATTTTGTTTAAGAGTTTGTATTTCTTTCTTCATGGCTTCTATCCATCTTCAGTTCTATATAAGATGCTTGAAACTATTCAGCTCATCATTTGAGTTGGTGGCCGCTAAAAACCTTTTGAGTTTTTACATTTTTGCATAAGAAATGTTGTGCAATAGGATGTAAGATCATGTGCGAGTTGTGCATGGTCTATATATAGGGGAAGGGATATGTCAAAGTCATGGAGGTTCTTCGGTTAAACACATATTCTTTGAGGTCTTGTGTATACTGTTTTGAATTCAATGTTTTCATGTAGAATTACATTCTCATTTATTATGCCTTCATTAATATGCCATAACCATTATTAAATCACATTGTTCGCCATCATAGGCCATTGCTTCATCTACGTGCTTATCTTAAGCATTTAATATTTCCTCATGAACTAAAAGGTCTTCTTCATAATAAACAGATTGCATTGTTTCATCTATTAATGTGCCAGAACCATTATTAAATCACATTGTCACCATCGTGAGCCATTTCTTCATATACGTGCTCATCTTGGGCTTCTGAACTTTCCTCATGAACTAGAAAGTCTTCTTCATAAAAAACAGATTGACATGGTTCATTAGTAAGTCAAATGGACCATATTTATTTTTGAATTGGGTGAAGAAAAAGGAAAATATATTTTAAAAACTTTGCGTCTCTGGTAATGATATTTTTATCTATTTTTGATATCATATAGGAGGATACGCTAAGAAGACCCGGGCTCTCCCTTAGTTCAAACTCATCTCCCTTCATCTCAAAGATCCTATAATATGTTAGACAACAAAAAATTTTCATGTGATAATATTCGGGTTTTATATTGAATAACAATCATTGGGTTTTTATTGTTGAAAACTTGAGAAGGAAGTCGGTTCATAATATAAGTAGCTGTAATAAATATTTCCCCAAAAAATCATTGGTAATTATGCCTCAAATATCAAGGCTCATGTTGTTTCGAGCAAATGCTTGTGCTTGCATTCCATACCACGTTTTGTTGGGGAGTGTGTGGATAAGTATAAGAAAATTCCATTTTTAGCAAAGAAATCATTCTAAGATTTATGTGAACTTGCCACCGTTATCACATCTTATTCTTTTGATAGATTT
>JACCIY010000112.1:0-135273 GCA_025506505.1 Flaveria sonorensis
TATTCATTTTTATGCTTGTTCTTCAGTTATATCATTTAGGGCTGCTGTAGGCTTCCTGCTTTATGGAGGAAGGTGAGACTTGTAACACATTTTGGCAATTTTATCAAGTATATACAATCCTTTCCGATACAATCTAATTTTAGCTTATTTCACATTTATAAATTCTTATATTGAATGCTTTTAGGTTGTTTATCATGCTGAGACGATTTCCTATTGAATCTAAAGGCAGACAAAAGAAACTCCATGAGGTTGGTGCTTGTTTCCACCTGGTTAATAATCAAAACGTGTTTGGCACCATCTTATGTTGATTATTTATGGTCAAAAAATTAGAAAAAGGAAAAAGGTGAATTACGTAGCCATCCTTCGGTTTTATCAACTACTTATTTGACTCCGATTATGATTCAACTGCAGGTTGGATCCGTGACAGGAATATGCTTTACCTGTTTTCTTGTAAGATGCTTTGTGGTAAGATCCTATCTTTTTTCTTCAACTATAATTCGAGAAAAACCTGGTATGAAAGTTTTTACTAATATCTTTGAATTGACACGCAAGGGTTTGCATATTAGTTGTAGAGATTATTATCTGTATCTATAATTTCCTCATGTATTTGATCTTGATATAATTCAAATGCAGATGTTTATCTGCTTTGATTCGCAGCTTCATTGGATGTACTTGATCATCCGGTTCTAAACTTGATTTTCTACATGGTACTTACACGATCACCCTATCTTTAGTTTAGGGTTCAGGCAGGTTTGTGCGGTGCCCTTATGGGTGAGAAGATGAATAAGTTGGGCAACGGGTCACAAATGGTCCTGTCAAGGCAATATTTTTTGGTGGCCTCTTCTGTACTTTCCGCAATACGGCGACGTAGTTGACACAATTGCAATTGTTTCATGCCACCAAAAACTTTTCCATAATACGTTTCATAAACATGCATAACATATAACATAAATCTATTCTTTGGCTTGGTTATGGAAACTGATAACCAAATCGCTTAAGATTTTCAAACTCTTTCTATCAAGTGTTGTGCACTAAAATTTGATTTTCAAGGTTTCTTTGCTGACCTGACATTATAATATTTCTTTTTTTTTTGGCCCCTGAACAGCTGGTTGAGATCCTGCCCTCTGCTCTCGTGCTCTACATTCTTCGAAAGCTGCCACCCAAGAGAGTATCAGCACAGTACCATCCTATTCGTTAGCAACAGTGGTCTGCAGATGGTAACCATTGACTTTGACTTTTGAGTTTTTGCAGTCAATTCAATGTTTGATGCTAAGACTCCAGAATATGCAGTTTTTGGTGCTCGTTTGATGTAGAATAACATGTCACTGCAACTTGATTGGAGGAATCTTTTTGATGCATTTCTTCTTCAAGGAGGTTTTGTGGCTTGAAAAGTAGAACCTAAATTGGTGCTTGTCATTTGGTCACCATTGTAATGTTAAGGATTCTAGAAGCTGTTTATGTCTCTTTATGTATAAGTGGCTTGAATATATTGAATCTAAATTGGTGGCTTGCCATTTGGTCGTCATTGTAATGTTTGTTTTGAAGAATTTCTAGGACCTTTTTTTTCTTTTGAACTTAATACAAGTGGTTTGAATATTTTGGATCTAACAAAATGCATATAATCATTAATCACCATTCTTAGCTCAAAATAGTGCCAACATAAAAATACCCTAGCCAAGTAAATAACTTCTTTCAATGATGAAACATCAGCAGAGATCTTAAAACATAATACCTACACTAAATGGTCGGTACATATTTTTCATAGAACATCAGCAACATTAATGCGTTTCAAGTATAAAACTGCCATTCAACCTCTCAAGCAAAGATAATTCTTAAAAATTCCATTATCTAATCATCGTGGTCTGATTTCATAAATTCTAGGGCGGCAAATCTAACTTCTGCTAGGGGTCGACGTCTAGTAATCTTTGGATAAACGCTTCTAGGAAATAGTAGCGTGACCAGTTATCATTCCTTGTATTTTTCAACAAACAAATAATTATAATTGTAATTTTTCACTTCATGATGTCTGTTAAAAATGTCATATTATAACGAGTTATTAGATTTTATATAACTCAACTTTATTTATTGGTCAAGATTAATACCAACTCTAGAAATATTTACAGACGCTTTCAATTTTGAGCTTATTTTCCTCAAACGATCACTTATTAACTGAGAGTTAAAATCGTTAGTTTTTTTGATGACGTGAACAACTTATATGACCAAGACATTAAGCAGAAAGTTAAAATCAATCATCAATTCCATCAATCTAAAACTTGACTCGTTGGAGGTAGATTTTAGGTGACGATGAATGCTAGACATCGAAAAACGAACCTGATGGAGGCTGGGTAGCGATGGAGTTGAAAAATGGCTCAAAGTTGACCCCGTTCATAAAAAAAACTAACGAGGTTTAACTCTTAGTTAGTAAGAGATCGTTGGAAGAAAATAAACATAAACTTAGGAGTTTGTGTAAATAAGATTTTTATGAAAAAGAAAAGAAACGTTACACTTTATTAGGGGCGTATGCGTATCATCCCGATTTCAAATTCAAATCTTTTACCCCCCAGTGCTCGATATCCAATCTCAAACTAAAAAGCTTCAATTCATAGATCCAATCTCAGAAATACACAAAGGATGGAATCGAAGCAGCAAAAACTGCAAATCCCATCTTCCCCCTTACCAAATCCATCATCATCATATCTTCTTCATTCCTCCGTGACATTTCCAATTTCAAAACCCCCAGACCACAACGCCCTTCTCAAACAAACCCTAGCTTCAAATTCGAATCTCCGTGCCCCCAATTCTTCACTGCTCTCAAACAAACACCTAATCCTCTTACTCCACTGTTCGCCGCCGACCTAGATACTCCCTCGCTGCTCAAAAACTCAAAGCATGGAACTAGAGCAATCCAAATCATCAAGGAAACTCAAACCAACAAAGAGAAGCCCTGAAGTCGCTCGCAAAGTCTCTTACAGTTTGGCTCAATTTCTTGTTTGAAAACCCCAGGTTCTACCATTTTTTAATTAAACGTCACACCCACCCTTTTGTTGTTACAACTTCCATTACATGAGGTTTCTTAATTCCTAGTACTAGTTTCCATAGATTTATGTGCTATCTCTAAATTACTGAAGTTAGTTGTGTTTCCAGAGATTATCTTGTTATACAGGCACAAATTAATCAGTTTTATGCAGCAATACAGATTACTAAAGTTGTTTACATAACTTCATTTTACCAATTAGTTCCTTGAACCTCAATTTTCAAAACGTTCATCTCTATATGAACCGATGTTCAAGATTGCAAGAAGCACATCCAAACATATTACTCGTACCACCTATTACTGCAAGTAACTGTATAATTATGATTATTCAATATCACATAATCAGTTCCAAAATGCATCCCAACACCCTTAAAGCTGTGTTTTCTTTGTCATTAGTTTGTAATTGACTTACAATTTGAACTTTTAGGTCTTGTGGAGTTGAGATATCAAGATTTACTGGTGAAGGTTCGTCTGATGTGTCATCAGATGTGGTCTTTCTGGGTGCAAAGAGGGATAGCACGTCTCACGGTGGAGTGGACATTGATCGAGAGTGGCGTGGGCCCAAGCGAAGGAAGGATATTTTATGGGTTCATAAGGGTAAATTGGGAAACAAATTCTCGAGTTCTATGTATTCCCGTTTGCAGGTTTCACTTGAGGATGTTTGTAGCTTGGATGACATGAAAGAAAGAATGGCGGTTTACTTGAGCCAAACTAGCTGCCATGAGATTCTTGATGTCATGACTCATGTCACAAAGGTTCGCTATCTGTTCTCCTTGGGCTTATGCTAATTATAGATCTACGACTATGGTCACAATAATCATTTTAATCTTGTTTTCAGAATATCGATGAAGGAAGACTAAAAATGAAGGCTCACTGTCCAATTGTTACTGATGTTGGAATGAAGGAGAATGCCTTGAAGATTCTTATGAGTTATAACCCTGTTTGGCTAAGGATTGGGCTTTACATCATATTTGGTGGTGAATCTTTGTTACCAAAGCCAAACATAGATACGTATTCTGAGCAAGAGCTTTCTTTTCTGAAAATCATCTCTGAAAAATTGTTTTTCTCACATTCTAAACTCGCGAAAGCCTACATCTATAACAAACTGGTTGATGGTGTGTACAGACCGGGTTATTATGAAAAATTAGGAAATGTTATATTGAAGAAAATTTTACTGCTAGCACTCATACTTGATCGAGCTAAATCACAGAGCAGTTTGCCTATTTGTTATGGTATAGATGGGCTTGATGGCGGGTCCCCTTTATTGTTCACATCTCAAGCTACTATTAACTCAAGTTCTGAAGTGATTTCTGGTAATAGAAGAATCTCTCTATCTTTATTTCTATATTCTAGAATTTTTAATGTTCACAACTCAAGGCTTGTATTTTTGTCTAGATTTTTTATCACCTGATGTCATGCATGGAGTTGGTAATCTTCTTACACAACTCACGATTATAGGATACAAGGTTTCTTACCTGCAAGTATGTTGAAAGTTCTTTAATCTATGACAATATACCAATATCTTAATGGAATGCATACCCATGAGGGTGTATACAATGACTATGATCATGTTACATCTTGCAGAATCCTCTTGTCAATTATGTGTTTAAGGTGACTGATCTTTTTAAAGATTTACAAGATGGAGTTCTTCTTTGTAGAGTTATTCAACTCTTACAACATGACCCTTCTATTCTTAAGGTTGTTTTATTAAAATTGAAACTTCTAAAAGATTTTGGTTCCTCTTAAGCTACATAACAATCGGTGCTTTAGGCTTATTTGTATTCTTTGTTGGCAGAAAGTAATTGTTCCATCAGATGATCGAAAGAAAAAATTGGTTAATTGTGAGATTTCCCTAAAATATCTGAGGCAGATTGGAGTTCCACTAATTGATGAAGATGGAACCGAGATAATAACAGAAGATATTGTTAATGGAGATAAGGAGCTTATAATTTCATTGCTATGGAATATGTTTGTTCATTTACAGGTTTACTTGATTTCATTTACTTAAATCCAAATGTTATGTTAAATTGGTGGTTTATGAATTTAGCAAGGATTTGTGTTCATTCTAGTAATTAATCTGTTTTGTGTGCTTTACCTGCAGTTGCCACTTTTGATCAACAAAGGCATTATATCTGATGAAATCAGTAAAATCCGTGGACCTGAAGTGGTATGCATTTTACACATACAAATAACATGAATTTCAGTTTACTAATGATTATTTGACATTTATAAATTGTCATTCTTGAGGAGTTGAGGCATACTTTTTTGTAGAAATGCTAGAAAACATGGTATATTTCAACAAAGAGTTGCTGTGGACAGACAGTAGAAATATACTTCTACAATACATAACATATATTACGAATTTGGGCAAGAAACATGGTTAAAACTTAGAAAGGTCAAGACCTCAATAGTTGATGCATGTACCTTAATCTGAACGTAGTCCTGGTTTAGTGGTAACTTGTTTTAAATCATATCATACATGATTTCCATAATGTATAGTTGTATGAAAGCTATAACTTTTCTTTGGATCTTAGCAGATACTTCCACACACCTCAAGTCACTTGGAGATGCTTCTTGAGTGGATTAAGGTGATTTTATTTCCTATTAATAAATAGTTGTATCATCTGAAATTGAATTGTCCAATGATGTTTACTGCTAATCATTTATGCAGGCAATTTGTAATAATTATGATTTGAAGGTTGAGAATTTCACTTCATTGGTTGATGGTAAAGCAATGTGGTGCTTGCTTGATTATTATTTCAGAAAAGAACACTGTGATGCTAATTCTAACATGGTATCTGCTCTTAGCTTGTTAAAGTTGTTTTGTTTGTTTTTATGATCATGTTGTTCATTGTTGTATGTTTGTAAACTTAAGGATCCAAAAGAAGCAAACACAATGTCGATCATGTCAGCTTCAGATTATGTTGATGCAGTGCATAACTTCTTGTTGTCACAAAAGTTGACAACACTGTTAGGGGATTTCCCAGAGGTATGCTAATTGCTATATGGCCTTAACTTTTCTTTTTTCCTTTACAGATAATCAGAATTTTTCCAACCACTCGACACCATTATAAGTGATTATTACAACTCTAGTCACATGGGGCATGTGTGAACACTATCTTCTGCACCACAGTTAATTAAAATTGGTTTATAGTTGTCACGATTTACATTCTCGATATTTAGGTTCTGCAAGTTAGTGACATACTTGAATATAAAGGAGCCTGCAGTGACCGGGGAGTGATCATTTTGTTGGTTTTCCTCTCATCCCAACTTGTTGTCAAGAGAAATTTGGTAATGAAAAAATGACCACACTACCCTTTTGAAGGGTAACTTGAAATACGTTTTAAAAATGTGGGCTTTAACAGTAAACTACATTATTTTTTATTGCAGCGGCAGATTAATTTTCATAAACTCTTGGGTCACAATCAAAATTCAGAGATTAAATGTAAAAGGCAAGATCAACTCGTTGGATATCAAGAAAATGCAGTAGAAACTTGTCAGAATGACAGTGAAGGTTTCCACTGCTTTAAAGTTGGGCGCATTTGGTTTTCCGAATTGATCAAGAAAGTTATTTATATTATTTTCTTTTCATGTAGATAATAGTAGAAGTTTTAAGGCAATCATGGCTTGGTGGAAAGAAATGGCCCAACACAACAACAAAGCCAATGTGAATCCGGTTCACACAGCGTTAAATAGCTTTCCTAGCAAACAACCAAGTGATAACCAGCAAGGTTGTCCGTCTAAATATTCTTTATCTAGTAACCTTGATAATCTTTCTCGTTGGTTGCAGTGTTAGCATGATAACATCATCATAACCCTTGTTTAATGTTATGCATCTGTTATGTTTTGCTTTACTTGACATGCACACACATATGGAAGGATAAAACACAGGTGCAATAGTAAGATATAAATATATAGCTTTAGTTTGAACTTATTAACTTCATGAATTATGTTATCTGGTCTCTGTGTGTGTGCACATGCTCGAGAATGAGTGATTTTGAGAAACTGCAAATGTAAATGCAATAGAGACCATTGTGCTTCACTTCTGTACAAACTACAAAATCACTTATTTTACAAACTGTAGCTTCTATTTTTCGCAAATTTGCCAGAAAGATGGTACTTGAACCAACTTCGTATGTGATGGTTTATAAAATTAATTAATATCTTGTAATCAGGTAAGGCACATAGGGGAATGCATACCGAGATTAAACATGTTATGGAAAGATTTTAAATACTCAATTTTTCAGGGCAAGATGTTTTTTTACGATTGATGTATGTTTTCATGTTGGTTTCAGAAAACGCTGCAACGATCATACAATCTCATTTCAGGAGTTTGGTTAAATACCAAAACTATACACGTATAAAGAATGCAGTTTCATTTCTTCAAGCTGTTATCCGTGTTTGGATATTGGTGAAGAACACATCAGCCACTACAAAATTCAATACAATCAAGATTCAAGAACAATCATATGGTATTAAGATAATGTTCTATATTTCCATCTCAGTCATGTTTTGTTAATTTCTTATTCTTCCAATCTAGTTCATTGTTTTTATTTTTTGCAGATGGAATGAAACTGTCAAAAGGTTTTTCCAGATATTTGATTGACAGATACGCTTTCATCAAGCTCAAACGTTCTGTAGTAACCATTCAACGTGCCATGCGATATTGGATTGCCCAAAAACATCAAACTGATGCTGCAATTATGATTAAAAAATGCATCCGTGGCATGCAGCAAGGTCTGCATGTGCTCAACAATCAACTGCAACCATAATCCAAACTTGTTATTGTAGTTGGATATTAAGGAAAAGTTTCTTGAATCAGAAGCAAGCAGCAACAAAAATTCAAAGGCATTATCGGGGACATGTATCAAGAAAGAGGTTCTTGAATATGAAGCAAGCAGCAACAAAAATTCAAAATTATTATCGCGCATGGGTAATTAGGAAAAATTTCTTAAATAAGAAGCAGGCAACGACAAAGATTCAAAGTTATTACCATGGGATTTTACTGAGGAAGAGCTTTTTAAATCAGAAGCAAGCAGCAACTAAAATTCAAAGTCATTATCGTGGATGGTTGTCAAGAAACAGTTTCTTGAAAAAGAAGCAAGCAGTCATGAAACTACAAAGGTTATATCAGTCAATAAAATGTTCGAGGAACTTTAAGCAGTCCAAACTTGAAATCAAGGCAGCAATTACTATTCAGTCTCATACAAGAAGATGGATTGCTCGTAGAGTAGCATGTAGATGTAAATGCTTCATCGTGTTGATCCAAGTAAGATTTTTATGTGCTCTAGAATAATTGCAACTTATTCCTTTTCCATTAGGTTCATGCACACGTGTGGAAATAATAATCCTTGTCTCACTTAAGAACGTTTGGAAGGGGATAACTGTCTGCACTTTTAAATGTGTAGATTTTAAGTGTGTAAATATGTCAAAAAGTATGTAGAATCAGTTAATTATTGTAGTCATGCTAGTCTTTTGAGTTTTCTTTCCCAATATGAATTTGATGATTTTGTCAACCAGAGGTTTTGGCGTGGATGGTTAATGAGAAGGGAGTTTTTGTTGCAAAAGGAAGCTGCAATGAGGATTCAAAGTGCTTTTCGGAGTTTAAGATGCTTCAATGATTTCACTCGTTATAAAAATGCTGCTATGGTAATCCAGAAATTTGTCAAGGGGTGGATTATTAGAAAGAGGCTTTTAGGTGAGTCTTATTTGCTGTTAGCATTCTCATTTCGTGGGGCCCTTTTTGTGAAAAGTGTGGATGGGGCCCACTAAATGGAGAATGAAGAATTACTTCCATTCTTTCTGGTAAATGATTGATAACACACATCCTAAGACAGGGCTTGATTTCACAAAATTCACATGAAGAACATAGAATGAAAACATGAAAACCTTGAGAGTTTTGAAGATTTCTAATAATGGAATTTGGGCTGAACTGTTGAGCCAAAATAGCAAAGCCTAAATCTATAGAGTATTTGGCTAATTCTGTTTTGTGTTACTCATCACATCGCTTACTCTTTCTGTTAGGTATATGTTTATTTTGATGCTACTGACACTGAACACATTATATTGTATAGAAAGGCGTGCAATATCAGGCTGCAATCATGACCCTGTAAAAGATTGCTATGATGGACATGAAGTTAAGTTGCACGAGTGTTCTGCTTTGAAGTTGCAGAGGTGGTGGCGGGATATATTACTAACCCAATCCCAAAAAAGAACAAGCTCAGCAGTTTTGATTCAGTCAAATGTTAGAGGATGGATCGCTAGGAAAAAAACAGCTCAGAATAAACATCGTATTACAGTGATCCAAGTGAGTAACATAACCTCTGAGTTTAAGTTCATTATGTCCCAGAATTTGTGAATAAAAAATGTATTAAATCTTCTTTTTCAGTCATATTGGAAGGGATATATTGAGCGAAAACATTCAAGAGGAAAGGTAACCGATATACGGATAAGGGTGCAAAAGGCTGCTGCTAATGTGGATGATGGCATGAGAATTATAAACAGGCTTATTGCAGCACTTTCTGAACTGAAAAACATGAAGAGTGTTAGTGGCATCCTTCATACTTGTGCAACTCTTGGTAAGCTATATACTTACTTTGGTCATTTACTAATTTTATTTTTGGGATATTTATTCTTGAGTTATATTCTACAGATATGGCTACAAAACACTCTCAAAAATGTTGCGAGAAGCTTGTGGCCGCAGGGGCCATTGATACACTACTTGAATTAATTCGTTCAATTAGTCGAAGCATTGCTGATCAAGAGGTTTTAAGACATACACTTTCTATCTTTAGAAACCTCACACGTTATCCACACTTAACTGAAGCGCTCATTGACACTAATGGATCGGGTCAAACAATTCTTTGGGAATTCATACGGTCTGAAGATGTTTCTTGCAACCTTTTTTATTCAGTTGACTTGGTTTTTGTTCTAATATTCTTATCCTTTTTGGATGCAGAAACAAAGAAGACCCCTACTTCATTGCAGCTGATGTTTTAAGAAATATATGTTCACACAAAAAGGGTGCTGAAAAGTTACATGGTTTGTATTCTTTAGTGAAGAGATTGCAAAATCTTGTTGAAGATCTTAAGAGGAAAGTATGCAATGAGAAAAGGTAAGAATAAGTTTTATCAACTTTATTTGTTGGTAAAATAGTTTGTTCTTACAATGTCTAATGTTGAAATGGTTTTCCACACAATTGACCTATTCTTTACTTCTTGATTGCTAAAATCCAGCATTTTCCAACTTCTGTAGTTCTAAAGCTTGAATACAAAGGCTTCTAAAAGAATACAATAGAGCCCGCCCTGCATGTATATACATAGTTATTTTAATTTCATGGGAACATTTTTGTTTATGTAGGAATCAACGAACCTTAGCAACAAAGGAGCAGACAGACAGAAGACTGAAAGAAGCCACTCACATCTTGAAACTGATAGCTAGTGTTTAAGATCGATTCCAACTCGGAAGCATTTATTTTGGTTTTTCTTTTCCTAACTTCTGAAGAAGTCTTGCTTTCTGGTAGGAAACCTTTGATTGGTGTTGATCAAATGCTTAGGCCATAGTGTTATCTAGATGATTTTGATGTATCAAGTTTGAAGTTTTTAAAAACGGCCACTGCAATGCCTATAATTTCTGAAAAAGAATAACTTGAACAATGTTAAATTTTTAGATAAGACGTCCCGAACATTCAGGAAATCAAGCAAGCAGCCTTAGCAAGAGTTTGTGTCTGTTGTGATAGATTAGTAGGTTCAATATACAAACCCCTTTTAACAAAAGATATTGGTACATGATTGTCATCACCCTATTCTCAATACAAATAGAAATCTCATTTACATCAATGGTATTTGGCAACCTATACTTTTTCATAATAGTACGATCACCAATCGTTGTCACCGTATCATATTTATCTAGTCCTCAACTTCCACACAATTTTCTACCTTTCTAACACTTGTATAATAACATAAATAAACAAAGAGCCCAGAGAAGGGAAACAATAAAACTTGGTTTTATTTAAAACTATTTCTCGGTGGATTTACATTCAAGTTGGATTTAAACACTAAAGTTATTTAAAGTGTGACCTTCTATGTGCTATGCGGTGGGGTTTATAAAATTTGAAAGACCTAATTATGATGATTTATACGTTTGTATTAACCACTAGAAAAAAATAACGCGCGAAACACTTGCACGTCCATAGTTACAATAAACGAGTAAAAGAGGATTTTGACCATTTTGGACTATTATAGTCTTCTTTAAACAAAAGGTAGACTAGTGCAACTGCTTTCATGACTCCAAACATGAATCTAAGCTCCTAGATTGTGGGATTTCCGCACCTGAGCTCACAACATGAAGGGGGTGTTTGGATTGCTTCTGAAAAAACTTATTAACTTTTTCAATAAGTTAATAAGTTAGTATGAACTGACTTATTAACTTATTTCCCTCACAACCATCACATTACCAAACACTATAAAATAATTTTTTTAATTTTATAAAAATTAATAAATCAATAAGTTATTTTGATAAACAATCTCAAACACCCTGAAAATGCATTGACAAACATAGAAACAGGATACGATCAACACCTGAAATAGTCTCAAGCATCAAATATATATCATCAATTTTTCTATGTGAAAGAAACATGAATCATTCCACCTCCAATAACCTTTTTCTCTTTTTTTATTTATTTATTTTTTTCATTTAACTATAGAACGGCATACAAGGATGTTATCTTCCATCATCCAATTTTTCTGAATGAGTATGATTCACATTTTGATGTTTTCATTTCGTTTCTTAAATTAGGGTTACGTATCGTTCCCAATTTCAGTCCATCCTTTCTTCGTTTAGGATCACGTTATGCAACCTCCAACGACGGCAGTCATGGAGCCTCAGTACCAGCAGCAACAATGGATGATGATGAATCAGAATCAACAACAGCAGTTTCAGCAACAACCACCGGTACAACAAATGTATAACTATAACCAGCAACCACCACCGGCTTCCACGATTCTTCATCAGTACACGTACACAGCACCCTTATCTGCTGCGATTGGCGGTGCCGGTGCGACTCCTCAATCGGCGACCGCCGATGAGATCCGTACGCTATGGATCGGAGATTTGCAATATTGGATGGATGAACAGTATCTCCTCAGCTGTTTTGCTCAGACCGGCGAGGTTTATATTTTCCCTTTCTTTATTCTTCTTTTCATATATTTGCATTCGTTTCTTGTTACAATTTATTTGTTTTCTTCGGACTGTGGATCGCAAAGTTTTTCTCTTTATAATCGGTAAAGATATTGATAGATTTATTAATCGAGAACTTTGCTTTAGTGACATAATTATAGAAATTGCAGTGGTGGCGACAGATTTGGGTGTTTGATTGGTGGAGTACGTACGAATAGTCAGCTATATTGATATGCTCTAGTGTAAGTTGGTTGTGACAACTTTCTTAAGAAGAATAAGAATTGTACTCTTGACCAACTTTGTATGCTTTGTATATATCATAAAAGCCAAGTAGGAAAGTGTTGTAATGTGCTATTCCAACTTTGCTTGGTTCTTGCAGTTACTTTCTGATTATTCGGTAACCAGTTTGGTTGCATCTCTATGTGAAACTGGAGTGTGTTGTTGCTTGTTTCTCAAAGCCATCTAAAAATCCTTTGTGATTGCAGGTGGTTTCTGCAAAAGTCATACGTAACAAGCAATCTGGTCAATCTGAGGGTTATGGTTTTATTGAGTTTGTTAATCGAGCAGCTGCAGAAAGGCATCTACAGGCATATAATGGTACTTTGATGCCCAATGTTGAGCAGCTCTTCAGGCCGAACTGGGCTTCTTTTGGTGCTGGTGAAAAAAAACAAGATGATACACCTGATTACACTATAATTGTGGGGGATTTGGCAGCTGATGTTACGGACTATACCTTGCAGGAGACATTTAGGGCTCATTATCCTTCTGTTAAGGGTGCTAAGGTTGTAACTGATAGGCTCACAGGACCACAAAAGGTTATGGTTTTGTGAAATTTGGAGATGAGAGTGAGCAATTACGTGCCATGACTGAAATGAACGGAAGATTATGCTCAACCAGACCAATGTGAATTGGACCAGCTGCTAACAAGAGGAATGTGGCTAGTCAACAATATCCTAAAGGTACATGCTGTTGCTTTTACTGGCTCTCACAATGCTCTTGGCTCATTTTACCTGCTTGGATTTTAAATTTATGGCTTATTCATTTAGTACCTTGTGAAATGATTCTTGTATTTGTTTGTTTGATTGGTTTCTTGGAATCTTTGTTATCAGATATTTTATATTTGGTTTTCTTAGGAAGCTTCTTATGATTTATCCATTCGCGATTTTGGTCGGTTCTTGTAGATATACACCAGCTTAACGTCGTCATTTCCTTCCCGTGCTTTGAGAATTATCGGCATTAATGCTATTAAAACATTAAACATGCAAAAACTTATAAAACTCCTATTGTCTCTAAGCAGGGCATCGAGAGGCTCTATCATATAAGGGTCTGGCAATGATTTCAGCAGAAAATTTTACCCTATAGAGGGTGGCCTTGTTTAGGTCAGTTTTCCAATTTATGTCATTAATTTCCCTTGCCATTTATTTAAGTTCCTCAAAGCAAATTATGTTGTGCTGGTTTTTTACTCAAGTCCTTTTAATATTGAGGTGTCTTTTTTGTCAAGTTACATTATTCATTGTCATTTAAAGCTTTGGCATAATTTTTTAAGAATCACTTTTAATTTATTAAACCGTCTTCCTTTTACTTTTTACTATAGGTGAACTATTACAACTCTACATCTTACAGAAAACAAAATTGACACAATTGGTCCTCGTACTATATATATTAAAACACCCCCCCCCCCCCCCCCCCCCCCCCCCCCTGTTTTTTTTTCCTTCTTCTTCCTAACAAAGACAGATTTCAGGTACTGTAATTTGACAAAAGGGGAAACATTTGATACTATAGTTTCATTTTCATAGATAGTAAAGACAGGCTCTTCAGGTTTCTTTCCTTACGAGATCACCCTTAAAAGAAATAAGTACTTTCAAGATTTCAATTGTTTTGTCAAAGTGTTAGGGTGTTTTTGTTTTAAGGTTAATAATTGTTTGGCAAAGGTTTTCGGTTAAAATTCTGGATATGATTTTAAAAAAAGTATCAGGTACCGTTATATATATGAAAAAAGTGGAGAAAAAGATGTCTGAAACTTGTATGCATGTTAGGTCATGTTGCATCTTAATTAATTTTCCCTGACTGGTTATTCATTTATTTTTCTACTCACGTTGAATTGTTGATTAAGATTCCATGTAATTATGTAAACTTCATTCTTTATTGAGACGAAAACACTGAACGAATTAGCCCATTTATCAATCGTCAACTAGGCATTAAGCAATGACTATTGTTTTGGAAGAAGTTAAAAAAAACTAAAATATATGATTATCCTTTATTCATTGACATATTATAATTTCAACAAATGTACCACCACAAAGTCAAAACTATTTTAAAAAAGGCTGTAATCTAAATATCTAATCGTCATGAATTCAACGCATCAATATTGATGTTTTCATAACATATGTAATATGTTTTGAGCCTTTTATTTAAACATGAAAGGTTCACATTATTTATTAATTGTTCATAAAAAATTATACCTGAGACGTTAATAACGAGATTAGTAAAAATAATATGAACATTTCGTGTTTAAATAAAAGATTCAAAACCTATTACATATTTTTTTGGATATACAATACTGATTTAGTAATTTTATATATAGATATATTCAAACAAGTAATTGGAAGAGTAATTCGAAATTGAAATATTTAAATTATAATAATTGATCTAATAGATATATTTTATTTACTACGTGTAAAGAAAGCAGCGATGAAAAATTAGTTTTAACAAGCCAGAGAAAAAGATTATTAAATAGGGAAACATGAAGATAAATTCTTTTCCTAACCGGTCTCGGCATTATTTTGTCTATTGATTTTTAAAACATTTAAATCTTCTCAAACATTCATTAATCATTACAAATCTGATATCATTTATCAATTCTTATAGTTCAGCTATTTAATCTATATCTATACTACTTCTATAATACAAAAACCATAACTAATATTGTAATTTTCTCTCTAGAAAGGACACTCTATTCATGCTTTCACCTTCAAATTTCTTCCATGTATGCCCCGATATTCAATCGCCTACATCAAATTGAATCCAACATTCATCTCCCTCACCCTAGCTTCAACTCTTCTCCTTCCCCTTTTTGGTTTCAATCAATAAATACAATCGGTTTTCCTCCATTTGGTTTCCCCCATCAACACCCGTTTACCCTTAATAACTTTACGAACTCAAACCTCTCCTGCGAAACCGACATGCAATTGATGAGTTTGCTTGCTTCAGTGGCCCTCTTCTTCTTCATATTTGTTTGAACTTTGTAGTAATTTGAACGGGTTTATTGTTTTTCATGTTTGTTGATTGGCTGTTTGGTTGTTAATTTGAGTTAAATCTGCTTGATTGTGCAGTTCGTTTGATCTGGTTGAACCTCTTGAGAAGAATCTCTGCTCAGTTGCCGTTGTGTGAAGTGATGTGGCTTACGACAAGGATTTGGCAAAATCAAAGGTTTATTCCCCCTATTCTCACCTAATTCAATCTACTGTGATGTTCCACTTCTATCGGCCGACCCTTTAATTCCCCTCGCCGGTTTCATCTCCAATTTCCCCTTCAATGGCCGCTCCCCTCATCAATTCCTTTCATTGCATTCAGGTTCACACTCGTCTACCGTATAAGATGTTCTGCAATCGTTTTCACCATCTGTGTTGTTCTGGAAGTGGCAGTGGTGTGGAGGCGACGACAGATTGCTATTTCTCCCATCGCAGGTTAGTGGTGTTCGGTGATGTTTTTGTTTTATCGCCTTAAATTTGTGATTTGGCTATTAATTGATATTTAGGGTTTTTAATTTGTTTCTTTGTATGTCATTCAGTATTACTTCAATATATTAAATATGAACATGGCTATTTTATATGTTGTTGAATTGCCCTGACTCAAATGAAAATCATAATTGGATACTTGTTATATAACCATCATTTTCAATTAAAGATTTGTATCTTTTAAGTGTCATAGCCAAGTTTGAGTTTCATTGTTATAAACACTTTTACTTTAGTCAGAACCTGAATTGCTATACAGAACTTAATGCTATTCGTTGAAATAACAATAACTTTGTGTGGTTTTTCAAGAAAAGGAAGTTTCAATTTGAATTTGCATATTAGTATTGATGAGCAATGACTATAGAAGTCAAATTATACAATTTTAGGATGTTTATTATGATTTTAGTTGTTTACAAAGCTTTGCTATTTGTGCGCATATTATTCTTGATCTAAAATCCTTTTTTACTGTAATATTTTTGGAAGCCAAAAACATATTGCCGAAGCAATTCTATCAGCTTGGTGACAAGGACGTGAAATTCTTGCAAAAGTTCAATTCCTGTTTATGCCTAAAATACAACCACTAATTTAAAAAGACACTCGATCATAACACTTTCTTGATCCAAACACGCTGATTATTAAGGTATGCTTGATATGTAACCACAAGTCTCTTTATCTTATTTCAACATTCTTGCATAAATAATAGCAGGTCCATATGTAGCCTGAGTTTTGTATGGTGTTGTAAGTTTTTTATTATTTTTTTCCTAACATTTTCCAACAAATGTTAAAGTTTTTATCTCAACATGTTTCTTATTTTTTTTTTGACTCGGACAAACATACGGGTCATTATAAGAAACTATTGTTTACCTTAGCAATTATATATTTGTTGAACTTCATTATGTGTTTTGATTCTTTTTTTTGGTTAGCTGTTGTAAAAATTTTTGCTGATCCTGATATACAGAATGGAAAACATGTACTTTATATTCTTATCTCAAGAGTTCTATAAATTTGGTAATTGATCTTACTTACTCTATCCCAACCGATCTCTATTTGTTTATAGATTAATGCAGTTGAAGGGATGAAAATGCATAAAGATTGATGGCATTAAAGGGATCAGATCAACATGTATTTTTATCTTCGCCTTTGTATTCTTTATCCTTTTCATATTATTATTTATTGCCTTCTTCTTCTTCATCATCAGGTATAGCTGATTAAGTGGTTTATGACTACCTTCATCTTTTCAGGTTTTGATTATATGAAAATTTTGGAGGGATAAAGCCCAATACAAGCAATTATATAAAAAATTCGCAATAGACAACCTGCAGAGAAGGTTCCCATCCGTAGTGTCTCTTTTCTTGTCTTAGTCAAAATTTTCATTTACTTGGTTAATGTTTCACAGATGCTACTTTTGAAGCTTGATTACTTGTTGAATTTGATAAGTTTTTTGTCATGAATTAAAAAAAACAGAGTTATTTCAAGGACTGCCCAATGATAATTAAGAAGGATTTCGTGTAATTCTTCATATAATTTTTCGTTGTCAAGTATAATATTTATGGTTAGTTCTTTTTTTCATCACACGAGCTGTGTAAGAATAAAACATTAGAACTCTTTGATCACTTGTTCTTTATTTTTTGGGCTTTTGGTAGATGTATATTGTTAATTTCTAACATGAGTATTGTATTGAATGTTTGCTTGTAACTCAGGTGCCTTGAAAACTGGAGCTATGGTGCAAATAACAGGTCTCGTAGAAATGGAAATACTTACGCCAAAGGATCGTAATGGCACTATTATAATGGTAAGTTTTGCTTTAATAATAATCCATACTATTTTATTTTGCTATTTATTTTGTAGTTTTCATTGAACAAAAAGAGCATACTTTGTGATCTTAATACGTGGTTTCATTGCTACCAAACTTTTGTAATTGCAACATGCAACAAGAACTCGGATTGCTTTATTTCGCTCACTCATGTGGAAAATGTTCTTTGAGAAACATGAAGACTATTGGTTACCAATCATGTTAACTATTAATCAAATGGTAAAATTATTTTCTCAATTTAAATCCTAACTGCACTCTAATGGATTGGCATGGCTCCCTTTGGGTGTTCCCACAAGTAGTTCCGTGTCATAAAAAGAGGTAAAATACTTACCACCCTTTGTCTTAGTAAATTAAAACTAACTAAAGATCACTCTACATTTAAGTTTGTGAAAATTTTACAGGAATCTAAGAAAATAAAGGATATGAAACTAGATTACCTAAGAGTTGACTTCATGGGTAGAGAACATACCAATAAAAAGTGTGAAAAGATGTACAATCAAACCAGAATGGGTCAATATGACAGAGAATTATGAGAATTACTCAAGAAAGAGAACTCATTTGTGTATGTGTGTGGGCTTAAGGGTATGGAGAAGGGTATTGATGACAGTATGACCTCATTGGCTATTGACGAGGGTAAGAAAGTCTGAAAAGGCTTACAAATCAAATTCCTTTTTTTAGATGTGTAATTACATAAATATCCTTATGGACTGGCATTTTTTTGTTTCTTGGTATGCATTTTTGCATTGTTTTCGGTAGGCATTAATTGGGTACAATACAAGAAGCAGTTGAAGAATGATGGTTAATAGAATGTGAAGGTTTACTAAATGGTTTTGTTTCTTATACTACAAATATAGTCTTCTCTTTGTAGATATGTAACCTTCATAAACCAACTCTCTTGTATGGGATTTCCCCCAAATTTTATTTTTTTTCGTTATTTTTGAAGGGTATGCAACATGAAAATAGACTATAATTATTATGAAATAAAAATCTCCTTGAATTTTGTTGTTTTTCTGTTGTGTGGCATGGTGATGTACCATTGCATATTTGTTAACCTTATGACTCCATTTGCTCTATCCCAAATGTAAGAGGATAAAAAAATATGTTTCAAGTGCTTTCAAAGGAATATGGAATCGATAATGACACAGTGTGAGCGAGCTTCACCAACTAGATGATTGTAATATGGTAAGTTGGTAACATATTGTTCCTTGTTTTTCACTTGTTAAAAGTTATGGCTTTTTGTTTCATGTATCGAGCTTTTGTGTGGGCTCTTGTACAAGGGATTTTATGACAAAGTATGAATTTGGTTTCGGTAGTTATGATGGATCTCTATGTTTCTAAAATCTAAGCAGAAAGATGAGATGATAAGTGCTAGGTATATTTAATTTATCAATGTGATAAAATATATTATCACTCTATGCTATCGAAACAAGTATGCCATAACTTTTTATTTATGAATTTGATAAATTAGTAACTTTGTTTGGAAATTTCCAAGAGAAAACAATGTTTAACACAAATTAAATAGGTCTTCAACTATTACTAGGTTGTGGTCTTTTCTATTGACTATGTTATCAATATCTTAGAAAATATTCTTAATTGATGTTTCCGAAGACATGTTTTTTGGAAATAAATTTTTGTTTCTAGATGTAGTTTAAGTATCTCCTCGAGAACCCAGTTAAATGTGATACAAGTACTAGGTATATTCTCAGCAGATCAATTACCACAAAATAGAAAAGTTACTTTTTAACTTTTGAAGTTCAGCTAATCACTTACGAATTCAAATGGTTGAATGTATTTGTAGTTTCTATGAAGTAAAATATCATTATTCTATATCTTATGGTGACCGTACCAATGCTACGAAAATAAAAACCAACAAAAGTATACAAAAGATAACGAGCAGATTAATAAACTAAAGGAAAATCAGTACTACATTGTACGTTGTCGTTGCCGCTGCATCACGCGGGTGCCCTACTAGTATTAAATAATTATCTTAAGAACAAGCTGGGGCAAAATTTAGAAAGAGTAGAAAATCAACGTCATAAACTATTTAATTAATCAACGTGAAAGTTTAATTTATACAAAGACGATCAAGTCGTCGACGACCACGACTTCGGCATTCATAGATGTAAATTCACATGTTATCATCTTCAGCAAAGGTTCTATAAGTTATGCTTATATATTGAGTTAGTGAGAATTCAGAGATGAGTGTGATCGGATTTGACATCAGGAATGAGAATTGTGTTAAAGCGTGGTGAGATTGATGTCTTGTTGAACGATGAAGCAAAGCGTGAGACACGTGCTGTCGACTCATTTGGCGAGAAACAGAGGTTTCTGGGTTCTGCACTTGCTACTGCAAATCCCGAGTCAACTGTTTCTCAGATTAAGAGCTTCATCGGGACGTGCAGGGAGATGTTAAGTTGTTACCCTTCGTCACCAGCGAGGGCCCTCGTGGCGGTGTTGGAGTACCTAAAAAACAAGTGGACTTTTACGCCCGTCGAGATTCTTGGGATGTTGTTTGCACATTTGAAACAAACAGCTGAGAAAAATGTTGAATCCCATGTGGTGGACTGTGTCATTGATGCTGCGTTTCTTGCTAATTTTAACCCTTTGAGGTTGATGCCTGATGGAACTGCCATTGCATTAGGTTATGGCATGTACAAGACTGATTTCTGCGATTCAGGACCAACTGACGTTATGTTTGTTGATATCGGTCACTCTGACACTCAGGTAATGGTTGCAGCTTTTGAACAAGAGCGAATGAATATATTGGCGCACTCTTTTGATCAGAACTTGGGAGGTAGAGATTTTGATCAAGTTAATTTTATGCAAGCATTTTGCAGCACAATTTAATGAAAAGTACAAAATCGATCAGGGCGTCATGTGAGAAGGTAAAGAAGGTTCTTAGTGCCAATGCAGAAGCACCAATTAGTATCGAGTGTCCAATTGGCGATGCAGATGTGAGAGGAGTCATAAAAAGAGAAGAGTTTGAGCATATGTCATCTGAACTATTAGAAAGGGTTACTGTTCCATGCATCACAGCTTTACAAGACTCTGGTCTAACTGTTTATAAGATATATACAGTTGAGCTTGTTGGTTCAGGGTCTCGGATACCTGCGATAACAAGAATTTTAACCTCATTTTCCAAGAGAGAACCGGCCAGAACTCTAAATGCTAGTGAATGTGTTGCAAGAGGATGTGCTCCCCATTGTGCTGCTTAGCCCTAGTCTCCAAGTTCGTGACTATAAGGTCTTTCTCGCAGGCATTTGTCAATCCTTGATTCAATATGCATGCTATGTTGTTAATGATTTATGTTATGCTTTATTGTATTGTTTGCAGGTTCAGGATTCATTTCCTTACTCAATACTACTCCCTTCACTAAATCGTCATATTGAACTCTTTCTAAAAGGCAGTCCATTTCCAAACGACAAGATGGTGGCATATACCGAAAACACTCCATTTTCTTTTCAGATCACATACAGCAACAAGACGGATATCTCTGCAGGAGTATCGCCTATAGTTGGTCGCTTTCAGGTGAGAATGTCATATATGCGTGCTCATTCTTGTGATAATATGGCATGTTGCTACACTTTGCTCATTCATATTGAGATAAATGTTAAAATATTCTTTTAGATTGGTCGGTCTAAACCATCTGATGCAGAAAATGTGGATGTTAAATTTAGAGCGCTGCTTAATGACGATGGAATTATTAAAAGAGGCCCCGCAAGAGTAAGCATTGCGTTTTACACTAATGTTGAACATGGATGAATTAAAAGCATTATGATATTATCCTTAATTGTGATTATGGCTTCAGATATTAGAAGATAATGCTTACCCATGGAAGATGACGGCCACAGTCATGCTGAGTCTTCCATTTTCTGAGAATTTAGATGTTTCGACAACATGTGATGAGTTACATGAAGCGCAAAAGAAAGAAAAGATCTTGGCAGAGCAGGATTTAAAGGTGGAGCAAACTAAGAACTAACGAAGCACCCTCGAGTCTTTTGTCTATGACACTCGTAGCTAGGTGATTCTTTTTTTAGAATAACCTCATAATTAAAGTTTCCTTTTTTGTTCTCTGATCGCTTATAAACTGACAGAACGTATGTGATTTAGCTTTCAAGTGCCCACAAGAGCTTTGCCACAGACTCAGAAAAGGAGGTAATCATTAACAGTCTGAAAGAAACCGAAGATTGGCTGTATGAAGACAGTGGCGATGATTTTGAACAAGACTATACTGGCAAACTTAAAGATCTCAAAAAGGTGTCTAGAAAAAGCTACTTTTGCTGTTAATCTCATTCTGTAACATTGAGCACACATTAAATCACGTTTGTTTGTGTAGTTATTACAACCATCGAAAACAAATACCAGAAAAATGCCAGAGTAAAAGCAGAAGATGCTTTGCAAGCTTGTATTGCAAATTATCGTTTGCTTGTTGAGTCACTCCCAGTTAGCAAGAAAGAGATGGTATAATCTTGCCCTTTTGTAGATACATTACTACTTAATGAACATAAATGATTACTTCCCCACCTCCCCATATAAAACTATGACATTGGTTCCATGCTGTTTGCAGGTTAAAACTAAATGTGTTGAAGTTGAAAAGTGACTTAACAAACTCTCTCAAAAGAATTTATCTCCTAGGATCTTGTCGACTTACATTAATCGTGCCACAAAGTTTTTGAGAGGTTAGTATCGACCGGTTTTTTGTTAGTTTAGAATTAACTGTGCGATCTTGAATGAGCATGAGCATGAGCATGAGCATGAGCATGAGCATGATGATTCGCTTGAACTGGAATTCATCCTAACCTAGTTTTAGTGAGGTTAATAGAAACCCATGTCAGGGGCAATCAAATGTAGTTTCTGTTTTTATGAAAATAATTTTGGCCATGCTTGTCATCCAATACAATAAGAAGTGTGCTTTGTGATAAATTGCCTTTAGCTGATAACTTATGGCATAAGAAACTACACACCTTTGGCTTTTCACATTACTTGCTTACTTGAGCTGTCATTTTCTCCAGCAATTGCACGCACATAATGAGATCCAAACCTTCAATCCCAAGGTATGATCAACCAGTGGACTCCAAACAAAGGCACCAGCCTATGGACTCAAACCAAAAGGAGCAGCCCACGGGCTCGGATCAAAAGGAGCAATCAGTGGAGTCGGACCAAAGGGAGCAATGGACTCCAACCAAAAGGATCAACCTGTGGACTCAGACCAAACGGAGGAACCCGAGGACTTGGACCAAAGTGACCAACGCGATTGAGCTATGCTGTGATCTACCTTTTGCTTCCATGGTCTATAATTTAAGTTGAAAACTGAGTGTTCAAAAATTCCAGCCAAGTACTCTGTATGTAGGCTGCTTAATAATATTGAATTGCATGCATTCGTTTTGGGGTGAAACATCAGAAGATTTATAATATTGCATGAATCGAATTAGAATGCTACATCACTTGATCACTAGAAGGTTTCATATTCATAATTCATTTATTGGGATTCAATTTAAGGTTTCATATTCATCATCACAAAATACGATTCAATCATCAATCATTAATGGGCATGAATGATTGTAACCAAATATCATCAAGCAATCGTGATAATATATATATATATATATATATATCTGCTCTTCATTCCCTTAAAAGAGTTTCTTTGTTTGCCTGCCATTTGTCCAAACGTTTCTTACTCTTTTCCACCTGGTTTTTCACCAAAATTTAATTTAATTTATATTTTCAAGAAAACAAACAGAAAACGGGCCATATATATATATATGAATGAACTAATGTCATATAATAATAATACCTCTTGATTCCAGTCCGTACGAAAGGTTGACCATAATAAAATGAGGGTTTGCATACCGGTTCCTCCAATCATTCCTGACCATATTCCCTATTAATTAAGAAAGACACAATTAACACATGCAATGATTGATTGTTTTGAACGCTTTAATATAAAAATGTTGATTGTAAGTAGTAAATGGTACGTACCTTGACTCCGAGGTTGAAATGGAAGCCAAGAAGAAAGCCAAGGGGAATGCCTACAACGTAATAGCATCCCACATTCACGTACGCCACATAAGCTTGCCATCCGCATCCCACAGCCACCCCTAATTTCATATCATCTCAACATCAACATCAACATCAATCAATCTCTTTGCCTACCTTACCTTTTGCTTACTCCTTAACATGATAGCCGAGGCCATCATGCATGTTTCTAAAACATACTTACTCTTTATTAAGAGGTTGCATGGCCGGTGTCCTTTAAATGAAACTAAACACACTGATCCCTAATAGATTCGGAGCTAGCCTCTTGATGAAACCAGAGGCTACCAAACAACCTTTACATATTCATGTGCATGTGCATGTGCATGTGCATGTGCATGTGCAATTACTCTAATTAATAATACCTGATAAAACAGGTTGTATGCCATTGAGAACGATGGTTATGGCCAATAGTGGGCAAAGATCAGAAACCGCATTCGCGACGGTTTCTCCGGTAGTGAAGGCGTAGCTAAGAACATGTCGCACCGACAAAACAATCATTGCTTCCGCTAGAGCAATGAAGAAGGAGACGGTCGTAACTGTTAACACAGAAAATGCAGCGGCTCTAGGGTTTCCTGCTCCAAGCTCGTTTCCAACCCGAACACTGTTTCAAAATTGTGTATACATTCACATCATTCGTTTTGTTTTTAGGTTTGAGTTATAATTTTTCTTTTTCTACAAATCTATAGTCTAGTCTATGGAATATAATAAAAAAAGTTTGGTATTGTCACGTGTTATTTTTGTAGTCAACCTTATATTATTTTTCTCTTCAAAAGGATATTATAGTCATTTAAACATTCATATTAATTTCTCTCTCTTATTAAAAATCAATTTAATTAATTACTATCTCTCTCTCATTTAGAAATTTCATATTAATTTCTCTCTCTTATTAAAATTTCATAAAAATTATAAAATCAACCATTAGAAAGTTACAAATGCCCATTTGTGACCGTTTTGCATCCAGTATTGATAGTGGCTAATACCTCAATCTCTAACTTGGTTTGTGACAAAACAAAATAAAATAAAATAAATTTGCTATGACTTTAAACCATATTTTCCGACTCTACATTAATTAGCGACCAAACGGTTTTGAGGCCCTCAAATGTTGTGACATTTTTTTATTGTTGTGATTGTTTCCGTCGGTCATAAGTTTTGGTCGACGATGTCCAGTTTTATAGCAATGAATGTCACTTGAAAACGTGCAAATCTATTTGTAAACAAAAAGGTGTGTAACTCTCTTTTGAGTCTAATGGTTGAGAAAACTCACCTAGCGGCGGCATTGAATCCAACTGAGACCATGAACAATAGCCCATTGACACCCATGCTACATGACATTTATTTCAAAGCCAAATTAATATTAAATAAAAAAGAAAAACTTCATATAATAGTAAATAAGTTTTAAAGAGTAAATTAATATTTTGGTCCCTGTGATTTGATCATTTTAACCATTTGAGTTCAAAAGCGAATTTTCAAACAAATCAAGCCAAATGGTTTGTATTCAATAACTCTTTCAATCCAATATACTAATAGAGTTAGATTTTTCAGTTAGCTTCTAATAAAATGACCAAAATACCCTTAGACTGAAATGATTATTTTTAATAACCTCAGGGACCAAAAACGTAATTTACTCTCTCACACAAACATATTATATATATATATATATATATATATATTATATACACACACACACACACACACACACGAAATGTTTTTATTTTTATTTTTCAAAGTTTTTAAATTTTAAATCGCTCGGTTTTAAACATCGTATTTAAACCATTCAACTTATCTAACGGAAAATTTAAAACCGTTGGCTCATTATACTTCTTATTTAAAAAGAAAGCTATTTAATAAACAAATAGTAAAAAGACGTTCAAATAAAAGAACATGATAAAATTACATTTAAACGAGCCGAATATATGTTTGTGTGAGAGAGAAATTACGTTTTTGATCCCTAAAGTTATTAAAAGTAACATTTCAGTCCAAGAGCATTTTGATCATTTTATTAGAAACTAACTGAAATATCTAACTCTGTTAGTGTATTGGACTGAAAGAGTTATATAATACAAATCATAGGGCTTGATTTGTTAGAAAATTCGTTTTTGGACTCAAATGGTTAAAATGAACAAACCAAAGTTACTAAAACAGTAATTTACTCAGTTTTAAAAATGTTTCAATTTGATCACTTATAATAACTGTTGCTCTTATCCAAATTCTTTTGTTTTCATCTCAATTTTATCGAGAATTCTCTCTAGAGACGGGGATTCTAAATAGAATTCTCATTTTTTTGAATTTTGAATTCTATTTATTAGTTATTAGAAATTGGTTTAAATTGGAATCTATTTGTATTATCCTTTTTATTTGATTATCTTTGTTTTCTATTTGATTTTATTTCTTCAAATCGGGTCACTAATACTTTTATTTGTTTCAATTAGGCCACTAAAGTTTTAAAAGTGTTTTAATTAGGTCACTCATATTGTTTTAATTTTTTTAAAATAATTTAACAAATTTCTTTAAATAATTCAGATTTTTATAAATATCATTACTTTTATAAATATTTTATTTTATTAAAAATATTTTGCAATTTATGAATAAACTAATTAAAATAATTCTGAAACTTTAATGAGCATGATTGAGACAAAAAAAAATTATGAGTAACCCGATTGAGAAAAAAAATTATTAGTGACTTAATATGAAGAATCCTAAAATTTAGTTATTATTTTATAACTTATCTCAAATAATGATGGTTACTTGCAATTGATAGATAATGTAAGGAGTGGTCATGGATCTTAAAGCAGGCCCATCAACAAATCATGATGAAATAACATGACACTTACCAAACCGAAAGTGCATCCAATGATAGCTCGGGGTTGTCGAGCAACCCTGCAATCAACACTAATATCTGAAAATACCACGTCTCCAAACACAACATCACGGCCGACCCACTTGACAATTTTACGAAATCCCAGAGCCCACCCAAGGCCTTGGAGTTAAACCCGGTCCATGTGGCCTTACATCTGTCGCTGGTCACGATGTAAACAAACTGACCGACCACTATTATCCACCATGACAAACTTAGGGTCAACGAGGCCCCTAGCAAGCCCAAACCTAACTTGTACACCATGATCCAAGAAAGGATCAGGTGCACAGCCAAGGTTCCGGCTGAAATATAAGCACTCGGGGCCACGATGCTTTGAGCTTGAAGGAACTTTTGTATAGGAAAGTTGATCGCATACGCGAATATCTGAGGAATGAGGCCGTAGACGAATATGGCGGCGGCAGATGCCATTGATGTGGATTGGCCGAGCAATATCAAGATGGGCTTAGAAAATACGTAAATCATAGTGACCGGGATGGCTGTTGCTAGGAGAACAATTGCGGATCTTTGAAGGTATACTCCAAGCATATCAAATTTCCGAGCCCCAAATGCTTGGCCGCATAGCGTCTCCACAGCGCTACCCATTCCGAGCTACAGTTGAATATATCATTACTAGCAAGACACCATCTTAATTACTATATAGATCAAATATTAGCTAGCTAGCTAGGTCCATTAATCATAGATATATTTATATACACATAGTGGTTAATAAATAAAAGTACGTAATTAATTAAGTGCATGTAAATAGTAGGTGGTTCACCATGAGGCCATAAGCGAAGAGTTGAATCCCTTGGTTGCCGAGGGAGGCGGCTGCGAGTTCCATGTTTCCAAGTTGGCCGGAAAAGATTCTGGTGGAGATAGACATGGCGTTGTTGATCAGGTAAACCAGCACCGCTGGTGCAGCCAACTTGCACAGCAGTTTAAGTTCAATGCTGGAGGCCGCTGCCACCCGCCTCAGCAGCGGCCTCTCCGCCTCCGACAGCACTCTCTCCAGCTCCGCGCTGCCTCCATGCCCCTGCTGTGAACCTTCTAACAGAGGATCATCAGACTCCATAATATTAATATTAATATAATATAATGGCTGCCTTTCGATCACTTGTTAATTTCCTTTTTTATATATTATACTATACACACAGCCACACCAACATTTATACTTGCTTTTTTGCTTTTTCTTCTACGTCCTTTTCGATTCCATAACAATATATGAAAATAGCTGGCAGTTCTTTTGTTTTCATTGAAAAAATAAATACCAATGTCCTATTCTTTTCTCTCTATGGTTTTTTTCTTTTTTCTTTTTTTTTTTTATACTTCATATTAAAAGTTGTAAAAGAACTAGCTAGTATATATTAATTAAAGGATGAGGTTATTCTACAAGATGTATTTTTGTTACAAAATGTAAGAAGACACAATGAGGTTAAAAAGTTCACAAAAAAAATTATATCTCACAATCTAAATCGAATTTCAAAAAAGTACTTCAGAATCTCTGTTCCTCTCGTCTTCCACTTTCAAAAAAAAATAAAAAAAATTCATTGTGTCTTTAATGACACAATAACGTCATTGTATCTTTCATAAATGACACAATAAGAAAACGTTAATTTTTTTTATTTTTTGTTTATTTTTTTCTTAGTAAGGACGGCTAGGGGAACAAAAGCTCGGAATTACTTTTTGAAATTCGATTTAGATTGTAAGATAGAACTTTTTTTGTGACTTTTTTTGACTCATTGTGTCTTCTCATACTTTGTAGCAAAAATACACTTTGTGTTTAACCTCTTTCTTAATTAAATCCTATTAATTTGTGACCAAAAATGTGATATATAGACACCCTAAAATTATAAATCAACATCCCAAATTTCTATACGTGTCGTATAGCCCCATACGCATCGTATAGGGGGTCGTATAGCCCTATACGGGGAGTATAACCCCTCTGACAGCCCCCTGAATTTTTCCTCGTAGTCAGTGTCGAAATTTGCTATACGCGTCGCATAGCCCCATATGTGTCATATAGGGGGTCGAAATTTGCTATACGCGTCGTATAGCCCTATACGGGGCGTATAGCCCTCCGACAGCCCCCTCTGAATTTTTCTCGTTTTCAGTGTTTTCGACCTATACGTCGTGTATAAACCCATACACGACGTATAGAGGGGTGTTAATTTATCCAAATGATTGTCTCTGTATCAAGAACTTTGTTTTATAGTCTCCTTGCATTCTACCTAATAATTCCCTCGAATAATTGATGTCAGCGATTTTTTGCTTTATAGTTTTATGAGTATTATTTTATTTTAATTAATTTAAAACCGGAGCAGAACCCAAATAGGAATATAACCTACTCAATACAAGAATCTATATTCATGCTTCAAATGACAATTTAATCGTAATTAAAGAAGCATTTTCGTAATAAGTAACTCGCAGATTAACTTCTTAGTTCATCATTATTCATTTTATATTCATGTAAAATACTTATTGCATGACCGTTCCTTCAATATCAGCATCAGCATAAGAATATATAGAGAGATTGAGGAGCAATAGTGAATACCTTTTTTTATATTCTAATCTTTTTCATGTCCCGTAATATTTAAAGTTGATGTCACGAATAACGTGTAGACCACCTTTTTGGTTAAATGCCCCTTATGTTTTCCAATTACTGTTTTAGTGTTTTCTTTTCTAAAGAATTCACTTTCTTTTAAAAAGACTGTGAGAAAGCAAAACATTATTACTCATAAATCATAATAAAAATATTATAGGATTTTTTAAAACGACTAATTGGATCACTGACGAGCAATTGACTCATCCGATCATTTCTATTATAGATAATAATATCACGTACTGTTTCTAAAAGAATTCATTGTTATATTTTATAGATGGACAATTTGAAAATCAACTACACGTATCCTTTTTGTCTATTAATAACAAGGCAAATTGAATTATGATATACTGAACGATAAAAATTCATACTATTACTTTGACAAAAAATAATCATAACTTTTATTTTTATTGTCAAGAGCAACCATTGTATCATAATTATAATTGTTTACAGTGAATTTTCACTCTATTTCATTGTATATTTCCTTATATCATTTGCAATCATCATCATGAGCAATATTAGGATTATTATTTGTCAAACTGATAATATAAATTATTACTGACCACTAGATAATAGTTAGATTCATCAAAATCCAATTTACTTAAAAATAAAGATAATATTTCCAGTAATATTACAATTCTTTAGAGTATTCACATCAGATTTTCTATTCGTACCCTTATAATTACATTAAAAATCACTACTTTTTCTCTCTACTTCTCAATTAAATAATAGTTTTCAATACTTTTATCATTACATTTTCTCTTTTCTTCACTCACAACCAATTTCAAAAATATTAAAAAAATTTATAGGGGTCGAATAGTGATTCTCCAAATATACAGATGAACAGTAACTTTTTTGTATGCTTCACTCACAATCATTTTCAACTATTTTTTGAAATATAAGAAAAACACTCACATAAATATAAAAAACCTACTTGAATGCTCTTAGTAATGACATCTTAGTTTGTGCCCTTTACTTGCATCACGTAACTGGCATTTTGGAAAACCCACTTAAACAAAAGGTTAAGAGAAAAGAAAATGCGCCAACGTCATTTTATATAACTTAATTTTTTTGCCTCATTCACACACTTTATTTCTAAAAAAAATAATCATATATAAACTTAAAATGAAGAAGCTAATTCTCGCCATGCATTAATGACTGAATCTCTAAGCACTCCAACGGACCTTGATACTACACAAAACAAGCATTCGTTAGCCTCATCATCATATAAATTTCTCTATATATCATTGCAAATTATGTTGATGAGGATAAAAGATTTTAGTTTCTCACACAATCAGAAACTCAACATCGGTTTTTGAGTTCTTCCCGTTCAGATTTTGAAATGTTGATGACCTATCAAATATATATATAATCAGACAAGAAGTTATTCTTGTTCTTAGAATGGCAGTGATCAAACAACCAGTTATTGACTTCTTCATGAAGTGGCAGCGAACACGATTCATCCCAATCTCTCTCACAAACCAAATTTGTGGAATTTCTTGTTTTCCTATTTCTGATTGCAATCTGCATATTAATTTCTTGAATTCTTGTTTACCTATTTCTTGATTACTTTATTAATATTAGACTTAAATCACTTGATAAATTTGTTTGCCTATTTATCACTTGGTTACTTACAGATGTTAAAAGTGAACAAAGAAATGTTGAAAGTAAACAAACATATATTGAAATTGAACAATCAAATTTTAAAAATCATCAATATATCTAATGATGAGATTGAGCTATGTAAACGAACTTAGAATATTTGTTATCAAAATAAACATAGAGAACGTGGAACTAAAAAAGCTATAACTATTGCCAAAGAAATGGCTATAAATTTGAATATAGAGCCTAACTTTTCAGAGAAAACTTGGCATTTGTAGAAATTTGGTTTTCTATTTCGTATTAAAGCTCAAAATTTTTTAGTGATGATACTTAAAAAAGTATATTGTGTCAATCTTGAATAGTTTAGCTAGTAACGGTTTAGACATACTTTAATAGAATTAATTTTTTAATAAATATTACATTTGGAATGTGAGACTTATTATAATACTGACTTGTATTAATATTTTAAATGTTTTCTAAATGCATATTCTGATTATAGAGATGTATTAACTATACTTGTAATTGTTATTTCTATAGAAAGATGGTTAATTTTAAAATTATTAAAAATATATTTCAGATCTATAATGTTACAAGAAAGATCCATTTAGTTAGTTATTTTGTCAATTTGAAATGATAAAAAAACTGATTACAAATATTTTTTAAAAAAAGTTTCCATCTAATAAAGGTTTAAATATAAGCTTATATCTAAGCAAATTAATACACATACAAAAAATACAAAAAAAGAAGAAGATTAAAATTAACTCTGTCTACCGTAATATTTTTAGTTTATTATTGTTAGTTTCAAGCCCGTATAAAATATTATAAGTATATAAATTATTGAAATGCAATTTAAAAAAAGCCCAAGAGTTTTACATTCGATAAGGGTCCACGAAATAGTTGAGCCGACCATAATGACCATACCATGGTATTCGTAATTTAAATACAATATATTATTAATATATTCATTTATGCTCTTGTAGTGCAACTTAAATAAAAAGGTACGTGTACATTATTTGTGTTCATATATAAGTAAATCAGTTTTTTTTAAAGTATTTCACTTTGAAACATTTAGATTGATAAATATGGTAAAAGAAATCCAACTACGTCCGCAAGCTCAAAATAATGTTTTTTTTTTTCAAATTATGTTATTTTACATGAAAGATACGTAGCATTTTTATGGTATGTGTCATTATCTTAGCAGGATTATAGTTAAGTTTTTTCTTCTACCGTAAACTTGTTTTTATTAATGCATTTTTGGATTGTAATGGTTTAGTTTGCATTTTTGGATTTTAATGGATTACTTTGCCGTTTTTGGATCTTAATGCTTTTTCTCTTGTTTAATAAAGAATATATTCTCCTTAGGTTGGATTTTTTTTTCAGATGTTGATTTAGTTAATTGTATCCATATACTTTGTTCGATACTAGATTACTAGTAACGTGCCCGCGCGATACGCCGCGTGCGACACTTTTCATTTTGGTATTCGTCTCTGGTTAGTTTTATATTTAAAAAACTGAATTCCTTCTTTTAAGCATATTGTAACAAATATGAAAAAATTGTATATAATTAAAGATACAAGAGTCTAAGTGTAAATAAGTTTAAAGTTCCACTTTTTTAGTAGCGTTAGAAAGACATAATTACCCTTGTTAAATTGATTTTTTGGGTTGTACCTTGTGCTTAAAATTTACAAATCTCTTAACTTTGGCCGTAATCCTTCTTTCGTGCATTATAATATACTAGTAACGTGCCCGCGCGATGCGGCGCGTGCCACACTTTTTATTATGGTACTCGCTCTGGTTAGTTTTATATTTAAAAAACTGAATTCCTTCTTTTAAGCATATTGTAACAAACATAAAAAGAATTGTATATAATTAAAGATACAAGGGTGTAAGTGTAAATAAGTTTAAAGTTCTACTTTTTTAGTAGCGTTAGAAAGACATAATTACCCTTATTAAATTGATTTTTTAGGTTGTACATTGTGCTTAAAATTTACAAATCTCTTAACTTTGTCCGGGAATCCTTTCTTCGTGCATTATAATATAGTATAGAAGTATAGATTAGGATAACTTGAATTTGAATTCTAGCATTTAGTATACTCTTAATTTGCAAGATTGGCGTGCTGAGTGTATGATGCTGTTGCTTTGTAGTAGGCATTGTAATTTAATCAAATTTATTGGTTCTTATTATAAACTTCCACAAAAGTTGTCTCCTTCGATTCATTTGGAGGTTCAGTTGCCGTTCAAAAAGAATATATTTGAAGGTTCGGTTATAATATTATTTTTTATTTATAACTAGGTTATAGACACGTGTATTACACGGTGTTATACAATAGAAATTTATATAACTTCATAATGTGTATTAGTCGGACTGAAACATTATACCCGTTCATAGTCCACGTCTTTTAGTGATAACAAAAAAAACTTACCAAATTATCAACCTAAAAAACCTAGCAAGTAGTTATATTATTTTTATACCAATTGATTTTCATCAGTTATAACAAAATGAATCTCATAATAATAAAATAAAATATTCAAACAAGACATACCAAAGTTTTTAAGGGCTTAAAGGTAATCGTTTGACAATTACTATTCTAGTTAGGTAAATATATTGTTATGAATAGCTAGATTTAGTCACTTTAGCTTGATGCACAAATATAATGTAAGTTGATGTTGCTATTAACATAATGTAACATGACGATGCAATTAACAGTAATGTCGAACAATCAAAATTACATCAAATTTTTTAAATATAAGAAGTTGTATTTGTTTAGATGTGCATTTATATGCACTAACTAATATATTTTTTTTTATCAACATCCAACAAAGCTTTTTGTTTTCAAGTTTTAATAAGTATTTTTGATGTCTTAGTATAGTATCCGGTATCAATATTTTTAAAACAAAGAATAAAAGATCATGTTAATTTTGATAAACTATTTGATATATGAAATTAGATATTTTATTTCTTCCTAAAGCATTCATAAATTATCAAGAAGATACTATGATGTTTTATTATTTTAATAGCTAAAAATAGGTTAATTAATAGGTATTTAATTGATTTGAAACTTGTAAAAAGAATAAACCAGTAATTAATAATAAATCAGTTATAACTGAAACTCATGTTTACTAACAAAATTTTTTTAAATAATAAAAATTTTATTATTATTTTTAACATAGAAATTAAACTAGATTACTCACCTCTTATTAAATATTATCATTCATATATTTGTTATAGTCAAGTTAATGAAAAAACAATAAATATTTCGTAAAACATAATTAATATATATAATAGAGTAGGGCGTAATTACAAAATAGTATAAGTTGTAATTAAAAAAGCTCTTATTCACAATTTGAAATTTGAAAATAGGTCATAAACATACTGAAAAGATCCACGTAAATAGGTAAACTGGTAATAGATTAGGCGGGAAAACAATAATAAGATTGAAGGAGAGAGTGACATGTGTCCTATAATATAATCTTTTATTAGTATTAGATTAGATTACTTTTAAGTATATTTTATCGTTTTCTTGTAACTTAAACATATAACTTATTCTAAATTCCAAAAAATATTGTCGCAACATGTTTATTTTTATTTATGTTACGTTATAACTGTTGTTTGATACTAACATGGGTCAAATAATATATATACTAATTACCAATTTTGGTGTGCATTATAAGTTGTACAATAATGCTTTAGTGGGTCGTATTCACTTTATTTATTTATTTTTTTTTTGTTTTTATCCAACACTTTTATGTCTTTTTTAATTTAGCTCAAACATTTTTTTTACTTTTTACTTTGGTCCCTATACTTTTCATATTTTATAAATATTTTGTTTTACGTTTTGATCTAAATTTTGATAGTTAATACGCGGCAACATGCATGTGTGGTTCATCGTTTTTACGCTTATTTTTTACCCGTTTAACAGCTCGGTAGCAACACGCTGATATTAGATCGAATTACTTATGTTTTACGTCCACTTTTCGTTCGATTTTGTCTTTTTTGTTTTTTTATTATTTCTTTTCTAACATGAGTTTTTTTTGTGTTTGTGGTCACTGGCGGGGGTATGTTATTGTGTTACTTGACACGGTTTTACACTTCTCACTGCAACGCGTAGGGCTTAATACTAGTATATTATATTTCTTCTCCCTTTCTTATTTCCTCTTTTCATTTTTGGCGATCAACTCACATGTATATATGTTATGGACCGAAACCGTTGTAAGGTATTCCACACCGGTTGTATGGGCAATATTTAAGTTGGAGGGCGCCTCATGCCATACCCACGACTTTACACCATAAATTTACCAATCAAAATTTGTTATGTCACTTTAAATCAAACACTCAAATTTGATGGAGGCGATGTTGCCACAACATCAAGGTGTGAAACTAGCTGTAGGGGTCGGATTTTTGAAGGGAAGGCACAAGGAGTGGGTGCCTGAAACGCACTCCATGCAGTGTGAAAACCGGGTGGCGACGGTGGTGGCAAGCGGTGCCAAGGTATGTTGTATCTTCACGGAGACTACGCCTCGTCCACCCTATAGATTAAATGCGTTCTCTCACCCCATCAGACTAGTCTTTTGAGTTGAGTTTTCGTATTTGGTCCGTAATAATGGTATCAAAGCCAAACCCAAAGTGGTGGCCTGGAGGGAGCTAGTCGTGACCAACATGCATGGCCGTCCAACGAGAACGTTGGCTCTTAAGAAAGGTAAAATACATGCGTCGAAATCGCTGCAGGATACGAGATTTGTCTCACAACTGGCAACTGATGTGATGTTTATGGATCAAATTAACTATCTCACTTATCATAGTAGTCTTTCCGGTTGAGTTTTTTTTTTTTTTTGGTCCGTAACGATATCTATGTGACTATAACTGCGTATAGTTTGCAACAGTGTGTTGGGTTTCAGTTGTAAGTATATTCATGTATGTTTTCAGGACCTGCACGGCGGCTGAACGTATTTGTTTGGACACCCAAGTCAATCTCATACTTGCCATGGTACGCCACCTTGATGAATAAATTAATCATTGAGCTTTTTCAGAAATCAATCATTGAGCTTTTGAGAAATCAATAATTGTTATAACCCATTTGCCTGCTTAACGCTACAAAATAAGAATGAATTCATTCATAAATAACAGATTACCTATCTTTCTATTCTAATAAAAGAGTAATTACGGGAGACATGTTGCAACACGACATTTCTTTTAGTCAAAATTTTATCGCTTCTATATCATATTAAGTAATTACTTTAATTACAAATATTAGGGTCGGTTTGAAAGAAACATAAGGCTCAGTGGCGAACGTTGAAACCATTGTAGCTTTACTATTCATAAAGTTTATATATTTCTAGGATATATCATACAAGAGTAATTATGTTTTAAAAGTGTTTCCATTAAGTCACTTACGCATATTTTGCCCAAATCGAATCACTAAACTATCAAGTCGAGTCACAGCTTAATACTTTATATTTTGGGGTTTTAATGTATGCGTATTGGTTGCAATAATTTTTTATAATAAGTAAAAAAATTATATGTTAGTTTTTTTTATTTAATTAGAACCTAAAAGTGTTATCCATTTCTAAGAAAAGAAAGTGCAACTCATTAGGTTTTCATACTACTAATTAAATTTCTATCACAAACCTAGAAAGACATTACTATCGATCAAAATGTATTATTCTGTTAAACAGAGACCATAATTTTAAATTATGTGTTTTTATGTACTTGACAATCTTTTGAACAAATAAATGTTGTTTTAGAGCAAGATAAGATGATTAAAGACGTTCCTGACCATCCCATTTATTTTCTACATCAAGAGAAATCATTATTGAAAGTTTGTGATACTACACATGTTTGTTATATATAGATCCATCATCGATGTGATTGTTGAATTGACCTTTTCATGTTTAGTAGTATTAATGGTGCTACGTTCTGGTTTGTTACATTAGGTAAATTAAATTATTGATTTATTTATAAAACAATTTATGGTCATAACACAAGAGATATCGCACACTCGATCGATTCGGATAACGGCATATAGATGGAGGTATTGCCTCAAATATTTTATCTTTAAAGAGTTTATTTTTGTTGTATCTAAATAAGTATAACTTAAACTTTTTAAGGTGGTTGTGAAATAATAAAGTATTTACTCCATGCACCATAAGTTCAAATCCAATTTTTATATTTTTGTCTTTAACTCAACCCCAAACAACCCCCCCCCCCCCCACCCCCACCCCCACCCCCACCCACCCAACACACACACACACAAGACCAATTGCACAATGAAAGTTGCATTAAACTTGATTTCAAATTAGGTTCCGTGTGTTTTCTATAACAAGTTCTCGTGAAAGCCAAAACAAAGAAAACCTATAACTTGAATCTGTTTAGCTACAAGCCTACATATATTATATATGTTTAATGTACAGAAATGAATAAATGTTATACATATGATGTAAACTAGATTTGTTAATAATTAATAGGGTAGGGTTATACTAAAAATGTTGTTTAATCTAAAAAGACTAAGAATGATTGTGAGTTTGACACGTGTCATTTTATTGTTTTAAAAAGGAGGGTATTTTGGTAATTGTGTCAAATACATCAGCTCAGTGTGTCTTATACGTTTATTGTGTCATATATTTCACATCATTGGTTATATGTATTAATCATTTGTGTTTTACGTTTTAGATCATTTTGTGTTATTTTTGTCATTGTTTTTATAAATTATAAACTTGTTATCTGCCGTTGTGTTTTACAATTAGAAATACACAATAACATAGTTTCACCAATGTATTTTTCAAAACTTATAGGGTTGAAGATAACATAATATGTTATTTTTATTATTTATTTTTTAATAGATTATATGAACTTGTTATCTATCATTGTGTTTTACCATTAGAAGACATAATGATGTTATTTCACCCATGTATTTTTCAAAACTCATAGTGCTCAAGATAACACAATGACGATCAAAAGACATAGTGATACATTGTTTTATTTAGTTATTGTTTTTAATGTATTAGATTAATTAGTTGTTAATTTATTATTATGTTTTACATATTAGAGATACATAACAATATTATTCCATCACTATATTTTTTAAAATTCATCATTTTAGAAAAACACAATAGTATTCACAAAAACACAATAACTAACAAAAAAACACAATGAACTGCACTAAAGACACAATGACAAGATATAAGTTTAATAACATAAAAAAAAAATTAATCTTTTTATATAACAATACTATACTCGTTTTAAGATAAAAAAACACTCGTTTTTAGTGTAATTTTATAAAAAAATAATATCGTACATAAAAGTTATGAACGTTTTAAAAAATAAAAAAAAACTTTCAAAAGTCAATAAAAATGACTATTACTAAAATACCACTCTAACAAACTTTCCCTATAATTTAATATCAACCATTAATTAATGAGATGAATATTTAAAATTAATGTTTATACTTTTTAGTTTTAAAAGATTTTATATTTGAACCATTTCCTAATCAATAAATATATGCATTTACTATGATAGTATGGTTTTTAATAATCTTTTATTATATATTATATTAATTTGATATAGATTAATAGTGAAATGCGGCCGGGATTTTTTTAGCATAAAATTCTGTTATATAATTATAGCTTATTAGATTAAATAGTGTTGAATTCTCGTGACCGATAGGGATCATCATTACAACTTTTTACTAAAGGAGTGTAGGGACCGGGCTTTGCCGACCGTCGGCTTTCTCATATTATATAGTGTCGGGCCTAGGCCCCCTGCAAAGCCCATGTTTTATCCAATCTTTTAAGTTGTAACAAGGCAACTACAAGTATACAACAAACCCTATCAAGTATCAACTAGTAGATGAACATTGGAACGCATGCTAGTCAGCTAGTGTAGTACTGATACTACAATAATAGTGAATCATAAATATGTAAATCAGTATAATAATTTATTAATCAGTAAATTAATTACGGGTATTTTAAGCATACAAAATATGTAATGCAAGTGATTTTAGTAAAATTTATAGTAAAGCCGCCTCAAATTTAGTTAAACTTACCATTTATATCTAGACTTTTTGCTTTGTTATTTTTGTCAAATAATCTTTTGACACATGATTCATTCATAACTTTTTTGTCTTTTTTTAAGGTTTTGTTTCTTTATATACGAATCTGAGTATTTTCAACGCACATGCACTGGTTTACATCTACTGGTTTCTAAGATTATTTATATTGTAGAGAAATGAACTTCAAATTAGCTTCGAAAGAGTTCAAGTATTTCTAGGGATGTCAACCGTGTAGGGTTGACGATTTAACTTGTTCAACCTGAACACAACTTATATCTTTATTCGTGTTGTAAACATCAACTCTAACACGAACTCACTTAAAAAGCGTATAACCCGAACACGACATGTTTAACCTATTTACCTAGACGTGTCAAATAGGTTGGTTTCTGGCGGTAATAATCAAAATGTAAACATCTTAAATGGATTTGTTGGCTGTAGAACATGGGTTAAACGAATCATAACATGGGGTAGTGGCTCCACCTAGTTACAGCTTGACGGTTTGACTTTGTAAGAGTAAACGGTTAAGGCGCATGACATGTAAATATTAAAAGGTCATGTGTTCAAGTTTCACTCTGAACAAAAATGTTTAGAGTTAAGCCAAAGGTTTTTCTCAGCAATGAATTTCCTCCTGAAGGGGTTGGGGGTGCGGTCCCGGCTGGGAAACGAATAGGTGGACCCGATTAAGATAACACATATTCTCTGAAGCAGGGTCGTACATTTGCCGTTCAAAAAAAATAAAATAAAATAATGAAAAACCATGTGCTTTTACACTTTAGGCCTTGGTTTCATACCGTCTTGTCTCAATGCCATTCTCGTTTTTTTTAAACCAATAGCCATATAAGTTACTCAAATGATCTTCAATTGATTAATATAGGAGAAGTTGAGAATACGATTTTACCCTCATGTACGAATTATTTGCAAGTGCAAGTTGATTAAAATGTTTATACTAACAAAAGTTATTGGTTTGAGAATTACGTATGATAATTTATCGTGGATTATTTAGACGTTTTGTTTGGTATATTTTAGAAGCGATAATAGATTTAAGCGTGAGTCGTCATTCTAAAAGAACATAGATTAATCATTTGAGCGAAGGATTGGATGTAGTTGTAAATCGTCTCTAACGGCGGTGGGGGCCCATGCCGTAACCCCACGGCGGTGTGACATGGTAAATTATGATTGGTGGATATGTGATATCGAGTGATGTGCATGGTGTGGGTGCTCCCCACCACCCTTAACTCAACCAAAAATTATGAATTTGAGTATCAGAGGTGACAACTTATAATTTGAAAGTAACAGTGAATGAACGAGTGGTTGTTTAAAGAAACATAAATGAATTATCTTTTTGACTAGCTCACTTTTTGACTAGCACACTTAATGTTACATAAATAAATCTCCTATATTTTATATTTATACCAACACCAAAGGTGTCACTTTCTTCGTAAAGCTCCCCAATTAAGACCCCGTACCCACCACCCATTCTCTTCTTTTCATTATATGTCAAGTGCTTGTCAATATCATATTTATTTTAATACACACATACTTGTAATTAAACAGTTTAATTCAACGGTTTTATCATAACATAATAATACATAATTGCTAAGTTTCAGCATATTCATTTTTTTTGCTTAGATAATAATTAGACATGATAAAAAAAAACCGGTTCGGCTAAAAAAACCGAAACTAGTTTCCGGACCAAACCGGTCCCGGCCCGGTTCGAACCGCCGGTTTCTCCACTGGTTCAAAGGTTCATATATTGAAACCGGTTCTCAAACCGGTCCCAAACCGGTTCATTAAACCGGCTCTCAAAAAACTAGCCGTATATAGCTGTTTTTTACCCTTTTTTTGTGTCTTTTTTAGCATTATACCCCCATTAAGCTAGTATAAATATGCATTGGATGTTTTGATTGAACCACAACAACTTAAAAAGCTCTCTATTCTCAAAAAACGCTCAATACTCTCGTTCAATTAAAAAAACTCTCAATACTCTCGTTCATTTCAAAATGGCTTCATCAAGTGCTCAATCATCCGTTGGTTGTGATGCGTCTTCAAGCAACGTGGTGGTAGCAATCCTTCCTACGGATAGGAACCCCGAAATATGGTGCAATTACGATTTATGTCAAATGGCTAGCGGTCCAAACAAAGTTCGTTGCAAGTTTTGTCATAAGTTTTTCAAAAAAGATTCAAATACAACTTTGAAAAACCATATTGCGAATAAATATTATAAGGCGTTAAAAGGTGAACCGTCTCAAGATCAAGCTTCAATGACAAACGAATGATATGTTTGGGCTTATAACGTTGATGTGGTTTGGGAGCAAATAGCGCATTTTGTAATTCAAGAAAGCTTGCCATTCAAACATTTCGACAACGAATGATTGACTCGACTCATTCAACGAACTCTCCAACCATGTTACACCAGTGTATGTCGTGCTACTTTTCGAAGAGATTGTTTAAAAATATGAAAAAAGCTAAAAATGAATTAATATCTTATTTTGAAAATTTAGAAACCGGTGTTAACTTAACTAGTGATGTTTGATCGACTCCTCACGGTTCACCGGACTCGTACATTTGTGTCACCGCCCATTGGTTGAACCCGATTCATGGCAAATGATGAAACGTACGATTGTGTTTGAATTGTTTGATTATCCTCACACCGGTCAGAATATTTTTAGGAGGCACTGGAGATTGATGTGTTGTTTAATACATGTTTTTAAAGTAATCTAATTGAGCAATAGAACTTATTTGGCCCAAGATTAAAAGTTAGTTGTTGAAAAATGATATGATATGATGAAGAAGCAGGATGGCAAAAACATCAAACTTGACCGGAAAACCAAAAAGCAATCAACATCTTTCGGGAGTCGGGACTAGATTGGTAGTTTGGTATTTAAAATTTCCATGTCTCCGTCGGAAGCCCATGAGTAAGCTGATACGGAAAATAAAAGAATTAAGGAGAGCCCAATAAATATAATCCACCCCTGGACTCTGGAGAGTGGAGTTATAAATCCCTGCGAGTCATATTCATGATTCATCACCGCCTTGGTAATGTCGGCGTTTGAGAAGAGAAAGAAGGCGACGTTGGGGCGCATGAGATCGTCGGAGGCGGACAAATCACCGAAAGGAGACATAGACGAAGCCCTCATCCCGCTCCTTCAGACCCTCAACTCTCACCCTTGCTACTTCACCACCAGTTCCTGCTCCGGCCGCATCTCCATCCTCCAAACCCCAATTCACGCCTCCGCCTCCGCCTCCGCCTCCGAGAAGAAAAAAGCCAACGGTGGCGGCTGGCTCTTCATCTCCCATCAACCGGCTCACCCCTCCTCGCTTCAAAACCTCCTCTTTCCTCTAAACCCTACCGCCGCCGCTCCCCAAAACCTTGTCTTCAGGTTCGAACCTCTCATCATTGCCCTCGAATGTAAGGACCTCCTCTCCGCTCAGAACTTGCTGTCTTTGGCTGTTTCATGTGGCTTTAGAGAATCAGGGATCACAAATGTCAGTCCCAAGAGACTTATTCTTGCAGTTCGTTGCTCCATTAGATTAGAAGTGCCCTTGGGGGACACTCATAACCTAATGGTGTCCAAGGACTATATTAGTTATCTTGTTGCAATCGCTAATGACAAGATGGAAGCTAACAGGAAAAGAACTGATACTTTTCATCATGCATTGTTGAAGAATGACCTTATTGCACGCCCTCAAATCACTCATCCTGAGTTTCTCAACTCGAATCAAGATTTCGCTGATCAAGACTGCTCACTGACTGCTGCTGAACCGGAAGATATTCAACATACAAGTGATGACACAAGTAATGCTAACTACATATTCATACTCTGATGTCGTCTGCTTACTTTGCAAAAATACTTCACCTATTTAGGGATGACTTAACCATCCATTCCTAAACCTCAATTCTGATTAATGGAGACAAAATATCTACAAGGTAGTACTACTAAAAGTCAGATCACCAAGTCACTACCCTCTAAAGTCATAATATATCATGTTTACCCAAAAAAGAATGACGCTGTTCGATCCTCCTAGAAGCATGATTTAGTGAAATATGATAACTTTAGAAGTTTAGAGGGGATACATGAAATTGCTTCTTTTTTATTAGGTGACTGAAAGTCAGGTGATTCCTGTGTTCAGTGAATTGGTTTCCATGTTGGGATGTCTAGTGTAAATCGCAATGCTGTCTCCTATGTCATTTTTAACTAAAGTTACCTATTTGCTAATCATGTTTTTCACTATATAGTTGCAATGGATATTGCTAATCATGTTTTTCACTATTTCCTGTTAACTTAACATAAAGTTTGAATCTTTAAACATTTCTACTGTTTCTAGGAGTTCCTGAACTTGTTCTTCGTATAAAACCGATGGTGATTTCTGGTGAACCAGTAGAGAAGCTTCATCTTTGGGGCCATTCAACCTGTACACTTGAAACTACAAAGAATCCTAAATCAGTGCTGGTGTTTGGCGGTTTTGGAGGCATTGGAAGGCATGCAAGGAGAAAAGATTCATGGCTTCTAGATACAGCATCTGGTCAAATTCAGTTAGTTGACTGTTCAAGCACTCCATCACCACGTTTGGGTCACACAGCTTCTTTAGCAGGAGAGCTTATGTTTGTTATTGGAGGTAGAGCTGATCCTGGGAATGTGCTAAACGATGTTTGGGTTCTTAATACAACTAATAACGAATGGAAACAGGCACAATGTACCGGAATTGAATTTCCTCACAGGTGATTACCCTGTTAAGCATATTCGTTTCTTATCTCTATTTTTTCTATGTTTTCATATTTCGGTTCAAAACCGAATATCAAATCTTTATTAATTATCATGCAGTCATCGGCATGCATCAGCATTGATAGGGTCAAGCCTTTATGTTTTTGGAGGGATTCACAATGGCAGCATCTCTTCAGGAATGTATAGGCTTGATACCCAGAGCTTAAAATGGGAAGAAGTAATTTTTCAAGGGCAAAAACCGTCACCTCGTCATTCTCACACATTGGTAGCCTATGGTTCTCAATTATTTATGTTTGGAGGATATGATGGGGTGAAAGCACTTGCAGATTTTTACAGTTTTGACATTCATTCATGTACTTGGAAGAAAGAAAAGACGGCAGGTAGTACACCGCATGCTCGGTTTTCCCACATGATGTTTGTGTATAAAAACTATATTGGTATCATGGGAGGTTGTCCTATCAAACAACACCATCAAGATTTGTCGATATTCAAAGTGGGGTCCAGTGTATGGAAGTGTGTCAAATTAAATTCTATTGGTGAAGACCTTTTTGTTCGATCTACAACAAGTGTTGTTGGTGATGATCTTGTTATTGTAGGTGGTGGCGCTTCTTGTTATGCGTTTGGAACGAAGTTTAGTGAACCAATGAAACTAAACTTGCTTTCATTACTTTCTTTGGCTGAACCTTTTAAAGAAACCAAGAATCAATCAAATCCCCTTATTGATAAGAGATCAAATGTGGGTTTTGATTTGAACCTTGAGGGTTTATATGATAAAAAGATGATACCTTTGCATTGGGTTTTACGAGTTGACAAAAAGCATGCGAAACCTGCAAAGGATATATTAAAGAAATTTGCTTGGTTAGATGCAGAGAGAAAAGTATATACACACGAAAATGGAGTTCATGTTTGTTTTCCCATCACCAAAGAATTTGTAGCGCTTTACCAAAATACAAAGCCAGACTTAAATGAAGCAGTAGGCTTGGTAAATAACCTTACTTCGCAAGAAATATTTAAGGTTGCTTCAAGTGTAAGAGCCTTGGAACTTTTGGCTGCATTAGGTGCGACCACACATGCTGACCATGTTGTCAAAATTAGGAAAGCGTCAAGTTCTCCTTTGAAAGTAATGAAAGAAGCCGTTGCTTCTTTGTTAAATCGTCACAATTTGCCTACAACACTCTTGGAACAACTACCCACAAGGTAGGACAATTTATACCTTTATTTTTTTTTTTTAATATTTTGTTGGTAGGCAAGGTTTGAAAATAGGGGTGCTAAAATTTGGTTCTTGTTTTTAGATGGGAGCGATTAGGGGACATTGTTGTGCTTCCCATGACTGCTTTCAAGGACTCGGAATGGGACTCGCTAGGAAACGAGCTTTGGTTGACTGTTGCTGATTCGCTTGGTGCTAGTCGCCTTGCTCGACAAGTAAGCTAACATTCTAAAACATGTGCTTTGTGTTACACAAAATCCTAGATGGTTAATCACTGATAAAAATTCGATTTCTTAGGGCAGGGTTTCGCCTACTGGGACAAGGGATAGCGGGCTGGAGATTTTAGTTGGGGTCAACGGATGGGTTGACCATCGTGAAAATGGAGTTTTTTATTCCTTTGATGCTACCAAATGCATGTTTTCTTGGGGCAATCTCTCTGAGAAGCATAGAATGGGGCAGCTTGACTGCAAAGAGGAAGTCATTGTTGATTTGTTTGCTGGCATTGGATACTTCACGTTACCATTTCTTGTCAAGTACGAATTTTTCAGTTTTTCTACTCTTTTGTAATTACAATATGCTACTTTTTGGATCTAAAGTAGGGCAAATTGGAAAAAATAGCAATGTACCTAAATTCCCAAAACCTAAATCTCAAAACCACTAAACAAACACGCTCTTAGTAATGATTTTTAAAGGCGAGTGTACAAATTGGTAATGAAGTGAAAGTAAGTGCTAGTTTTTTTAACATTAGCTTTTGTTGTACTGAAAGTAAAAGCATGATTACATAAACGCCCACATATCACAAAAATGGTAACAGCATTGAGATGGAAAAATCTCATAGTTCATTGATATCAAATTTCCAAATTGTTAATGTTGATTGAACAGGGCTAATGCAAAAATGGTGTATGCTTGTGAATGGAATCCCCATGCTATAGAGGCTCTCAGGCGTAATCTTGAAGCAAATGGTGTGGCTGATCGTTGTGTTGTTCTTGAAGGAGATAATCGTGTCACAGCACCTAGAGTAAGGCCTTTTGTTTTCTTGTCTTATAAAAAATGATTATTTCTAGTTCTTAGTAATTCTGTGCTGTAATTTTGCAACATTTAGTTTAGATTGGTTTTCGGATGTGTCAATGCTTAGTAAGTGTCTAAACTACCCTTTACGAGGCATGGCAAAAAAGTGAATCTTGCAGGACCCAAATGTGGCAAATGGCTAGTTGTAACCTGTGAAATGAAATGTTGCAACCCTTTTTGGCACAAAATGAATTTTAAAGAATTTACCTTTGTTTGAAACATATCCATTATAAGCTAATGCACCTAAGAACTTGGAGATATTTGAAATGATCGGAAAATTGCTACAGTACCCTTACGTTAGAATTGAGGGACCAAGTGGCCTTTTAGGCCCAGTGCTACCAATGAGTCTTTACAATATCTTGAACTTGTAAGTTCAAGTATTCCTTTTTCCTTACATGTGGGAGTTTTTTTAGTTGTTTCAACTTTCAAGAAATATGTTGGAATTGATGGAGGATAGTAACTATCCTTTTTTTATCTAGTAATTGCCCTCTTTTACGTAGAGAATCAAATGTATTACTTCTAAACAAATGAATTAAAACGAATTGCTTTCAATGTTCAACACTATTTTCATTCTTGTGTTTTGTTAATTATTATTAGGGTTTTGTTGCGTTTAGCCCACGGGCCTAGGTTTCTTTATGGTTTCAGGCTTCTTACCTCTATATTTAGGTTTCCCCTCCATTGTAATTCAGCATTCAGTTAAATATTAACTCCAGTCTCTTATACATATTTTCTGAACACTTTAAGCTTGTCTTCATTTCTGTTATTGTGAATGGATTAAGTTTCATGAAATTCATTTGGTTTGGCTTCAGGTCAAAAAATAACTTTTTAAGAGGATACCTATACCACTAATTGACTTATTCTTTGCCAGGGAGTTGCTAATCGAGTCAATCTTGGTCTGCTGCCATCAAGCGAGGGTAGTTGGGGAACTGCTGTAAGGGCATTACGGTAATTTCATTACTTTGCCAAGATATAAAAAGCATTTTGATCAGGAAAATATCATAACCTTCGTATCCCATGTCATACATTTTTGGCTACTCAAAGTTAATATGACTTAATTATAACTTCCAACTTGATACAAAGCACTTTAAGTTTTCATGTCAGTTCCAACAGTTGATTTATATTTATGTATCGACATCTTTTACGTTAGAAGTTGAAACAAGTACCACTAGTCTCCTTGTGTGAGTTTGACTTTTAGTCTGTTTTGTCTCTGATGGGTTGCTTTACAGGAGCAAGGGTGGGGTGTTGCATGTGCATGGAAACGTGAGGGACTCTGAAGAAGACTCGTGGACAGAACAAGTTTCAAAATCCATCAAAGAAATTTCAAGAACCGAAGGTAAGAAAGCATGCATACCCGCATTTGTTTTCAAAAATCTGAATGTTTTTGTGATTTGCAGGTTATAATTGGGATGTCTCTGTAGAGCATGTAGAACGAGTAAAATGGTATGCACCTCACATTCGCCATCTCGTTGTTGACATAAAATGCAAACAAATAGAATCATAAGATCAAGAATCACCCTGCCCTCACTACACACAACCACCACATCTTTCCAAGTGGGCTAATTTGTGCCCTGAGCTGCAAACTCAGGAACTATTGTTCGGTTGATGCAAAATATCTGAGAAATTTTCGGTAATAGTTTAAACCATGGGTTGACTTGAATCGGTCAAAGGTCATAAATCAGTTGGTTGTTTGATGGATCTGTGGCTTTTGTGTATCAGAACAATCAGTTTGTACTAATTGAGCGTATATTAATTTATCATGTAAGAACTCATTTGTTGTTTAAATGATTTTATTGTATATTTACTGGGTTACTTTATTTTTAGATTATTCTGATTTCTGAGATTGACCCACCTTCACTAGAGCACTCCAAATCTTTGCTTTGAAAATAACGAATTATAAAAATCAATGTTTTTTGTTTCTCAAATACTTTAAGATTCGCAGCATTTAGGCACATATTTGGGTGGTTTATATATATTCAAATAATCTTGGGTTAAATGATCTGACTTTGATTTATAGAGATTTAAAAACCATGCCCACTGTATCATCTAAAAATGTTATAACCAATGCATAAACACCATATATGCATAGTTAAATTATCAAATTTAAAAAAGTTGGGATATATTTCTTTTATCAAAGTGAATTACCTTAAAGATATATAGTTTTTAGACCACCTCCAATGCGGCGCCCGTGAGGGTTGAACGTGATGACATGGCAACGCAGGAGGGACGTGTGGCAACAGGATGATCCGCCCTTGGCTACGGACGGCAAGAATGAACGTCTATTATTTTTCACTCACTATATTATATATATAATATACGCGTGTATATACATATACGTGTATATACATATACGTGTATATACATATACGTGTATATATACGTGTATATATATACGTGTGTATATACATATACGTGTATAACATATATATATATATATATAGTATACGTACGTACGTACGTATATCTATACGCACACGCGTACGCACACGTACACACACGCACACGTACGCACACGCATATTCTTAGATACGCATGCGCATAGATACGCACACACACACACACACACACACACACACACACACACACTATATATATATATATATATATATATATATATATATATATATATATATATATATATATATATATATATATATATATATATATATATATATATATATATATATATATTATATATATATAGATTCACTATGATGGGGGGTACTTTTTTCTCTTCCGGAAAAAATGAAATGCATAGGGGACCATCCTTTTGTTGCGGCATGCTCCTCAGATTTACGGATTCACAGGGGGCCTCGACCCTACTTAGTTGACTGACAATGACAAAGGCTTGCGAAACTAAGTAGAACCTTTTGAATTGAATCTTAAGTAGTCTGTCAGTGGTGCAAAGCTAATTGCCCCTTTTCGGTGGACCACTATTTCTAGCACTCTTAAAAAACATTTGCTTGCAATTTGTGGACAGGTCAAAGAGTACGCCCACTAGATAAAACAGTACGCCCGCCTTGAACAACTTGGGGCCGGGCCTTCTTTTCGCGCTATTGCGGATATGAAAATAATGGGAAAATCCGATTCAGTTGTCAACCGTCCCTATCGGAAATAGGATTGACTACGGATTCAAGCCATATTAAGTATTATAAAATAGATTGCATGTGATAATGATGGGTATGATAAGTGTTGTAAGTTAAAAAAATATTTGTAAAAAAAAAGAGTATAGTAAAAACATGATATGTGATGATGACTAGGTCTGATGTTGAAAGGATCATATGTAGTGTTACGGAGGGTGTTACGTTACCTATGAGGCTTTGGAAAATACGGGTTGATTTAAATTGGTTATAACATAAAATCTCTCTATATCTCTATATATAATAAATGAAAAAGGTTTAGGCACATGACAGAATTTTAAGCAATATGTTGTCACACGGCACACTCTGAAGAAGTTATTGTCACGTTTCATTTATATAGATAGCTGTGATATAAATGGAAATGATAAAATACGGAAAACTTATTAAGAGATTTGACTAGTCATTAACCGATAATTACAATTCAAATTTAAATAATTAAACTCAAATAATGATATTGACTTGTGATAAGTCAATATGTAGTCTCAGTAAAAACACACTTAAAACACAAAAAGTAACAAATGTATACAAACATAAAAACATACTATGAATTGTACACCTCTAATAGTTAATAAATAAAGAAATTTCATAAAGTAAGAGTCTGTAATTTCATAATCAATATCAGACGCACACGTGGTCTTTATTGGTTCTGGGAAGTAGGAGATTCTCATTTTTATTACATACAAGTGGCTACAAGAGAAATCATAAGAGTCTGTACCCGGTTTGGACCTGAAAAAAATCGGATAGTTGGAACCGAGTTTAGTTTTATAGATTTTCTCTAACCCGACCCGATTGTACCGGGTCCAACACGGTTTTTACCGTCTTTTGGCTTTTTTAAAAATTTAGCTGTTTTTAACGGCTATATAGTCGTTAGAAGATTTTTTTGACCCTTTTTTTTGTTATTTTTACCCCATAAGTTAGTATAAATAGGTGTGGGTTGATATGGTTGAGTACCCAAGTCCCAAACGCAAAAAACACAAAAAATACTCTCGTTTACTTTCGTTTTACATTTTTACTCTTTCATATTACACTTTCACTCTCTTGAATCTTGATATGGCTCACTCACAATCTTCCGTTAGTCAAGGTTCGTCCAACGCTCCAATCTCATTCGTGTTCTTGCACACAATCGTAACATAGATGTTTGGTGCAATTGGGATATGGTTGAGTTGAGTGACGGGTCAGTAAAGGCTCGTTGCAAGTTTTGTGGAGCTTTGCTCGCTAAATATTCTAACACGACTTTAAACACATTAGGAAGAAGTTTTGTAAGTCGTTGAAAAGTAATCCGGATTCGCAACAAACACAATTGGGTGGAGACGGTTGAATCTTTAATTACGATATTTATACGGTTCGAGATCGAATGGCGAAGTTCGTGATTCAAGAAGCTTTGCCTTTTAGTCATTTCGACAATCCTCGGTTGACCAACTTAATTCGAGAGACGCTTCAACCTTGTTACATCCACGTAAGTCGTACTACACTTAGATGTTATAGTTTAAGTTATGGAAACAAGCAAAAAAAAATTTAATTGTATTATTTGAAAATTTAAATACCGGTGTAAACTTAACTAGTGACGTTTGGTCGGCTCCACACGGTTTACCCGAATCGTACCTTTGCGTCACCGCTCATTGGGTAGATCACAATTCATGGCAAATGATGAAACGTACGATTGCATTTGATCTTTTTCCGTATCTCCACATCGGAGAATTTTTGTTTTACTTTTTGGATAATGTAATAACTAGGGCTGCAAACGAACCGAACGAACACGAACAAGGCCTTGTTCGTGTTCGTTCGTTAAGAAATACACTTGTTCATGAACTGTTCACGAACGCTTACGAACGAGATTGTTTGTTCGTGTTCGTTCATTATGAAAATGAACATGTTCATGAACTGTTCACGAACACTTATCGAACGCAAATGAACACAATCATAAGCAAACGAACACAAACAACTGTTCGTGAACATGACGAACACAAAGAAACTCATAAACATAAACGAATACAAATGATTATAGATTTATTTTAAAACAAAATTTACATTTATACTACAAACATTACACAAAATCAATCAAAAATAAAAAAGTACTTAACATAAATATAAAAGAATACTTGATATAATAGTTATAAAAATAACTAACACAAAATTAAGAATATAAACGAACACATTAATGAACATAAACGAACACATTGTCTAACGTTCACGAACGTACATTAACGAGCATAAACGAACACATTATCGAACGTTCACGAACACAAATGAACGAACGTGGCTCGTGTTCATGTTCGTTCGTTTAACTAAACGAACAAAATTTTCTTGTTCGTGTTCGTTCATTTACTAAATGAACGAACATAAATGAACTTTCCGCTGAACGGTTCACGAACTGTTCACTGAACGTTCAGTTCGTTTGCGGCCCTAGTAATAACTACTCTTAATTTACAAAATTAACTTTTTTCAATTGCATTTGATAACACCTCCAACAACACAACCGTTGTTGAAAAATTAAAATTAAAATATCTTCCGATTGCAAATGGTGATTTTTTTCATACCCATTGTGTTGCATATATATTAATTTAGTAGTGCAAGACGGGCTATCCGTGGAATTTGTTGATAACTTTATTAAAGCTTTTCGATTTATATTACATGACGTTTTTAAAAAAAGTAGAAAATAATAACAAGATTATAAACAACTTTGTAAGGATACGGAATCTATATTTTTAGATCCTAATTGGGATGTACCTACTCGGTGGAATTCGACTTGTCACATGTTTGATTGTGCATCAAAACAAAAGGGCACTTTGAAAGCTTTTCATAATAGTCTTTCGGATAATGGTGAAGCCGACCCATTTTCGGATGCGGGTTGGAAGAATGTTCAACGTCTATCCGAGTTTCTTGAGGTGTTTAAAAACTCAACAACAAAATTATCGGGAGTTTATTATCCCACTAGTTATTCGGTGCTTTAAGAATTATATTTCATGGCTTTGAATTTTAAAAATTTTCAAAATAAAAATCATATGTTTAGCCAAATGATAGAACCAATGAAGGAAAAGTTTAAAAAATATTTTAAAGAGTTACCACCCGTTTTTACTTGTGCCGCCACTTTAAATCCGTTTTTAAATGTTGCGGGGGTTGAATGTTTGATAGACGAGATAAATGACAATTTTGATATGCATGACGAAAACCCTAATTTTTCAAACGAGGCAAAAGTAAATTTTAATGAAAGTTTGAAAACAATTTACAAATTTTATTTAAATAGATATGGGCCTAACGTAAACATAACCATGACAAACTAATCAACCTCAAGTGCTAGTACCTTGGTTAAAGACCCGGTTTTGACTATGTTGAATGTTGTTCGGGATGTGACGACTAAACGACAAAGTGGTAACACCCCAACAAGTGAGCTCGGTAGATATAGTGGAACGGATTTTATTTCCATTATGACTACCGAAGATTATCGTGCATTCGATATTTTGGCTTGGTGGAAAGAAAAAGAATCTCAATTTCCGATTCTTTCTGTTATGGCCCGTGATTTACTAAGCGTCCAACCTTCTACGGTAGCTTCGGAATCTGCTTTTTCTCTTAGTGGCAGAGTAATATCATTACGAAGAACAAGACTAACTCCGGAAGCGGTGGAGATGTGCATTTGTTTAAAGGATCACTTAGAAGCGATGGATCGTATACAAGACCAAACAAGCCTGGAAGACGAAATTGCACTCGAAGCTAAAGTACACGATGAAGAGGTAGAAGAAGGAGTATCTTCTGACATATCCGATGAAGAATTAACATTTGATTAAGCATCTTGTAGAAAATAAACGTTAGACGATAACTTAAATAAAAGTTTTATGTTATTTTTTATTGATTCATTTATGTATTTTTAAGTTGTTTTAATATTGTTATAGAAATACATGACGATTAATCCGATGTTTTTTTTTTCAAAATAATAAATGATGAATAATAATAACAATAATAATAACAATAACAATAACGATAAGGATAACGGTAAAGGTAACGGTAACGGTAACGGTAACGGTAACGGTAATAATAATAATAATAATAATAATAATAATAATAATAATAATAATAATAATAAAATGATTTATATTAATAAAAAAAACCCGGATTGTATCCGGTTTTGGACCCCACCCTACCCTACCCTAACCGGGTATATCAGGTAGGGTTTGGATGAATGTGAACCCGACCCGGGTTCGTACCCGGGTTCACCAATACCCGGGTACAAAAGAACCCGGTTAGGCCCAACCCGGTTTGTACCCTGGCCCGGGTACGACCTAAAACCCGATTCGTGTATCTCTAGGTGCTGGTGGGGTTCAAACTTTAAGAAAATGAAATGTATATAGTGTGTACCCACCATGCATATGCCATCATGAAAGGGTTTTATAATATCCAAAATATGATGACCAGCTTCGTAGTGTCAAGTACCAAGTGGCTTACATGGTCCTGGACTAGAACACATGCAGGAACACCGGAAAATATACATATATATATATATATATATATATATATATATATATATATATATATATATATATATATATATATATATATATATATATATATTATATATATGTATATATATATATAGTTTTGTTTATATTTATTTATAACAACTTTTACTGGTAAAAATAATAACAACAAATAGCTAAATAAGGTATCATATATAAATGAGCCGAATGGGTCAAAAGTGTAAATGAACAAAATAATGTCAGAAGCTCAACCTGACCTATTTTGACCAGCATCGAGTGTTGGTATAAATTTATTAAGGGCTGTGATTCGTTGTTGATGAGTACTTTAGAATGTATTACTTAAGCTAGAGATGGTTAATAAGGCGTGGTTGAGAGAAAACTGGATATAAATTAAGATTGGTTTGGGTGGCACAAGTGTGGGATTTGACCATCCTAGACGGAAGGGCTCGTGTTTGACTCAAGGTAAAGACAACAAGCCCAAATTGTGCAGGAGGTGAAGTGGTTCAAGTACAGTTTAAGTACAATTATAAGTCGCTATTACCATATAAAGAGTAAACACATGAACATAACTCGGCAATAGTACCAACAAACGCTCATCCAATCCACATCTGGTTCTACCATAAGCATCACAAGAGGCTTGGTTTGATGTGGAGTTCCACTTCTCATCATGTTACAGAACTCCTCATAGTTAATTTTTCCATCCGCAACAAAACCAATTAAAACTCATTACCTACTTCTCATCATGTCGCATTTTGATTTATGATTTTATTTATGATGCACCGATCACAGGTGCTTACTTTTTGTAATCAAGCCGCACTTATTTCAAAAGACAATACACATATATATAAACAGTTTTAATAAGCTGTCTCAGACACTAAAAGATTTTTTCAGAGTACTTTTTTTGTTAAACCATCTTTACTTGGATTTTAATCATAAACCAACCATTTTGCTTGCGGAATCACTAATAAATAAGTTTGCAAAACTAGTGGTTTATAGCAAATTGACCGTCTACATAAGTTGAATATCTTTTTTGATATCCTCTTTATCATCCCTTACTGCTTTCAATCTTCCTTTTCAAGATTGATTTACAAGCATAACTGAATGACATTCACTTTAGAGTTTGCTGGCCAATTCCAACCCTGCCCATTAATTTAATAGTATAATTAAGTCTCCACTATATTATATATATCTCATTTGGTAACGTCGGTGTACTTAAAATTCAAATTATGTTAAATAAAACTGGGTACGAAGTTATCATCAATTGAAGCCTTGATTCAGTGGTCTATGTTTCCCATCTTTAATTGGGTAACTCAGGTTCAATCCCTATGAAACCGACTTTTTTTATCCATTTTATTTCCACGTATCACTTTGCTGCGTGCATGGTGCATTTCTCTTTTACATCTAGAAAACAATAACTTGGTAATCTAACATAATTATTAATATTTTTGTAAAAACTTTATAAAATGTCACTTTAATCTCTTTAGGTTTATAAACTTTTGGGTTTACTCCTGTATAACTTTACTTTACGTTTGTGTGCAAGTCGGTATAAATTTCAAGTCCATTTACTTTTAGACGTAATCAGAAATGACTCGGCCCAAATATAACATGTTTCTGTGCCAACTTTTATATGCGTTTTTAAAATAGTTTACGTTTCGACGAGCCTACGTTTTGTTGTAAATTTTGTTTAAAAATGAGTTGGGTCAAATATAAAACGTTTCATTCTTATTTTTATGTATGAGTTAAATTGGTTTACGTTTCGACGTAAGTTTAGTTTGGAAACATGTGTGGTAAAATATAATACTTTTTCATTTACACTACGTTACAACGTGAAATTTAGTTCGGAAACGAATGTGGACGATTGTAAGTTTATGTTTTGACATATACTTTGTTTGGAAAATAGTCAAATCAAATCTAATACGTTTTCCTTTAACACTATAAATTCGAGACGTAATGACGTAAATTTAGTTCAAGAAATGAGTTGGGCCGATTGTAGGCTGTACTTTATTACGTAGTGTACGATGCCGTAGCAACGCGCGGGGCTAAAAAAACTATACAAGTTTATCTGAAAAAATATTTTCTTACGTTCGTATTTTTTTGTGCGTGTCGTTATATTTTTAATCCATCTGGGTTTGGGTGTAATCGAAACCACTCGGATCAAATATACAACGCGTATGTACCTATTTTTCATATTTTTAATTGTCTATATTTTAAAATTCAAAATTAGACTCGGTTAAATACAAAACGCCTACGTGCCTATTTTTATATAGGTCTTACTTTCAATCTTTTCACTTCACCCCCTAAAACCTTGTGAAAAATACGTAAAATGTCACTTGAAATTTTTTTTTATATTCATATGTTTGTATACGTGTTACGTTAATCTATGTTTGGATGTAATCGAAAACCACTCAGGTATTTACTTTAAATTAGTTTGAAAACAACCAGGGTCACTTGTAGTTTATATTTTATCAGGTTGGGTAGAATGCGGCCGGCGCAACGCTACAGATGCTAATTTGAACTCAAAATGCCTCGGGTCAAGATTTCCATCTGCAGACAAACCTTACCTTCGTGGCTTCGTGGACAGCAATGCCACAGTCTCCGCGATAAGCCATCGTCGGTGCTTCTTCTTGGTTTACTTTCCTTTCAGACTTTGATTTGGCCATAAGAATTAAGAAGGGATGGCTTCTATGTTTCTCAACTTGATCTCCACCAAAACAAGTAATCTTTTTGCGCGGAGTCTCCACCTGGGTAAGCATTTCAAATACCCAAATCCTCAAGATATTATCTTTTACTCAATTTGTGCCAATTTAAGGCGAAGAAGATGGAATTTCGTGCTCTCTTCCCATCTCACCAACTCAACAGTCATTCGCGTCATTTTGGAGTTTCGGAAGTCACCGGACTTAGCTTTAGGGTTTTACAACAGGGTCCTTGGACACCAAAACAGCTTTTCTCCATCACTAGATTGTGTTTGTATATTGATACATGTTCTCACTACCTGCAGACGATACCACCACGCATTAGACTTGATCAGTAACTTGATGCAAACAATGCATTATTCTCATTTAGAGGTTCTGGAAGGACTATGGAATACTTATGATTCTGAATTTTCATCCCCTCACGTTTTTGATGCATTGGTTAGGGCTTCTACACTTTTATCCGGCACCAACTCTGCTTATGAAGTGATTATCAAATTGAGGACGGAGAAGGATTTTGGTGTTTCAGTTCATGCTTGGAACAACTTTTTTAATCATCTTTTAAGGTCGAACGAGATCGATCATTTTTGGAGAAAGTACAAAGAAATGATTGCTTATGGCTACCTAGAGAATGTTTATACGATGAATTTGGTTATACACGCTTTGTGTAAACAAATGCTTTTATATGAAGCCATTAGTGTGTTTTACAGAATGTTGAAAGGTGGAGTATATCCAAATGTGGTTACTTTCAATATGATTATCAATGGTGCTTGTAAAATGGGTGATGTTGGTTTAGGGCTAAAGTTATTTAGGAAGATGGGAATGTTGTCAATGGGTTTCGTTATGCCTAATTCGGTTACCTTTAACTGTCTCATTAACGGGTATTGCAAGTTGGGAGATATGAAAACCACAGAAAGCCTTAGGGATGAAATGAAGGAAATGGGCATTGAACCAAATATAAGGACGTACGGGACTTTGGTTGATGGGTATTTGAGAAAAGGTTGTACGGGTGAAGCGTTTAGGTTGTGTTCTCATATGGTGGATAACGGTTTAATTCCTAATAATGTCATCTATAATTCGATAATTCATTGGCTTTACTTTGGAGGGGATGCTACCACAGCTTCTGTTCTGTTGTCACATATGATAAAAACCAACGTTTGCTTTGATAAATTCACTAATTCTATATTGGTTAAGGGGCTATCTAGAAATGGGTTTTTGAATGAAGCTCTTGGTTACCATAAATGGCTCGTGGGGAAGAATCTTGTGGATAAAGATTGTTTCTTGGAAAATATTCTTGTTTATTATCTCTTTAGAAGTGGTAATGACTCTGTTTCAAAGGTCAAACAAGTTCTTGATGATATGTTTGATTGTGGGCTCACTCCGGATACAGTCACATACGGTACTATGATTGATGCATTTAGTAAACGAGGGGGTATATCGGATGCAGTTCGTGTTTATGATGATATGATAAAGATGGGAAAGAAACCAAATCTTATTATCTATAATTCCATTGTAGATGGTTTGTCTAAGAACGTTTCTATAGACATTGCCAAGATTATGGTAGATGAGTTGAAGAAATTAAGCTTGCTTGATGTTGTGACTTTAAACAGCTTATTAAACGGTTATTGTGCGAATTGGAAGGTTGATGAAGCGTTGAATTTGTTTTCTCAAATGCAAGAAGACGGGAAATTAGTGAATGAAGTCACATACAATATACTAATGAACTTTGTCTGCAAGTTTGGATCAATTCAAGAAGCCAAGGAACTTATGGAGATGATGGTGACTCAAGGGTTGACACCTGATTCTATTACATATACAATTCTTCTTGGAATGCTCGTAAGAAGATTAGCCCGGAGGAGCTGATCGAATTGCATGATAATTTGGTGGTCAAAGGAGTGATCCCAGATGGTCAAACATACGATACAATTGTTGGCCCGTTAATTGGGAAGGAAAGAATAAAGATTTGACCTTTGATCCCTGTTTGTGATTGGATTGAATATCTACAGACAAACATACTTACCCAGTAACATCCTACTCATATTATATTATATTGAATGTATATGCAAGTAAATGTGCAGATGGTACCTTCCCAGTTTTTGTACATAGACTATATTCTGTATCTGGAACTCCAGTTTTCCAATATGAGGATATCCATAGAAACAAGGTTCTTATTCTATATCACTTACTCTGGAGCTTAATATGGTAACAAATTCAAATGGCCATATTGCTATGAAAACTTGTATTTTGTTCATTACAGCCCTGAATTTCCATTGCCATAGCATTCCCAGTGAACATAGTTTTACATTGCAGGAGGAGAGTTCTTTTAAATGGTTACGTGGACTATATTCTACAGTTACACCAGATACAGACAAAAATGCCAACTATTCTACCTTCTGGATCTTGATTTCTGACTGTGTGAAGGGATGTCCTCTCATAAGGATATTTCTAATTATCCTTATAATAACCACTATGATGAGTGACGAAATTGAAAGATAATACAGTCATTATATATTATTGGGAATATATATCCTTTATATCATTTTTGTGAGCATATTATTTAGAAAAGGGTATATCCTTTAAGCTATAGAGACTGGTACCTCATGCCAGATGTGTTGTACTTCACTACTTTGCATTGGCTTGGTTAGAGAATAAGTTTTATACCTTGCATTTGGTTTACACCGAACTTCCCTTATCATATTGTGCCAAAGCCCAAAAGTATTCATGATGGGTGTGGTTCAAGAAATTTAGTATTTTGCCAAATTCCTTTAGAAACTTGTACATCATTCAACTTAAATTGTATTAAGTTTCTTCAAACCTAAATTCTACTTAATGTGACAAAAGCATAAATATATATACAAATACTAGATTTTGTAGGGAGCTCATTAAGGGCTAATCTTTCAAGATTTTAATGGCATAACCGCTATAAAGGCTGTAGTATATCATGCAGTTGAAGTTGTAGACTAAGACGAACTTACAGACAAAGAATAAATAACAGAATTTAGTGGGGTCTTTTGATGACCCCCCATCCATACATGATGCATGATCATGATCATGATCTTCTGCAGCCACCCAAAATCACCAAACAAGAAAAAGATAAGATTTCCTTCAAGAAACAAAACTCTTCACCCCACACATCACCTCCATTGTTAATCAATAATCATGTCTTGCTCAAATCTGACAATGTTGGTGTCTTCAAAATCATCACTTGATTCATCGTCATTTCTTTCAGATTGATTCCCAGTTCAAACCCATCAAATTCCACTATGCGATCAAGATCATCATCTTCTTCTTCAATCCATTGCAACCTCCGGGAGCTTCGCACTCGTATTGAATCGGTGAAGAGCACACAGAAAATCACTGAAGCAATGAAGCTTGTGGCAGCTGCAAAAGTTAGAAGAGCTCAAGAAGCTGTTTTGAATGCAAGACCTTTTTCTGAAACACTAGTTGAGGTCCTTTACAGCATCAACGAGCAGCTTCAAACAGAAGATGTTGACGTCCCCTTAACGAATGTCCGACCGGTGAAGAAGGTGGCGCTCGTGGTGGTCACCGGAGACCGTGGCCTTTGCGGCGGTTTCAACAATTTCATCTTGAAAAAAGCCGAAGCAAGAATCAAGGAACTCAAGACTCTTGGTCTTGATTACGTTGTGATCAGTGTGGGCAAAAAGGGTAATTCATATTTCCTGCGGCGACCGTCCATTCCGGTGGATAAGTTTCTTGACGGAAGCAATCTTCCGACTGCAAAAGAAGCTCAGGCGATTGCAGACGATGTCTTTTCACTGTTTGTAAGTGAAGAAGTCGATAAAGTGGAGCTCTTGTACACAAAGTTTGTGTCTTTAGTAAAATCTGATCCGGTGATTCATACTTTACTTCCACTATCACCTAAAGGAGAGATTTGTGACGTGAACGGAGTTTGTGTTGATGCTGCTGAAGATGAGTTCTTTAGGCTGACTACTAAAGAGGGAAAGTTGACCGTGGAACGAGATGCGATCAGGGCCGAAACCCTGGACTTTTCACCAATCTTGCAATTCGAACAAGACCCGGTTCAGATTCTTGATGCTTTGTTGCCACTTTATTTGAACAGTCAGATCTTGAGGGCTCTACAGGAGTCATTAGCAAGTGAGCTTGCAGCAAGAATGACTGCAATGGGAAATGCAACAGATAACGCTTCAGAGTTGAAGAAGAACTTGTCAAGAGTTTACAACCGACAGCGGCAGGCTAAGATTACAGGAGAGATTTTGGAAATTGTTGCAGGTGCTGATGCTTTAGCATGATCATCAAGCTTCATATTATGTATTCCTTTCAGGAGGATGTCGATCAGAATATTTTTTGGGAACTAATTGTAACCTGTAAGGCTAATACTCCCTCCAAACAAATGAAATTTGTGTATCTGAATATATATACACACACACACATGAGTAAGTATGATTTACTCATCTTGTGGTTGAGCTATGATTTCATTTTGATATAACACAAAAGTCTGTTGTTTGATTGCTGAAAATAAAGAACAGATGCATTCCAATTCGAGCAGGATAAGACTTCACTACAAAGAACAATACTGATAATAAACTTGATAGAAAACAAAACAAAAGAAACAACTTCAAATACTTCTGCTACAAGCAGTTATGCAACAAAAGAAACAACCTCTAATACTACTGCTTCGAGTAGTTTTGTCAATTTTCCACTTTTCAATAACCGGGAGAGGGATAATGGGTGTGGTGGGTACCTGTAGAACGATATAATAGGTCCAAAAAACCAGCGAGACAGCTTCTCATAACGTCTTTTGGCGAGACTCCTCTATCGATAAGGCTGGGTTCGCAAAACAACATCACCCACATCGAAAGAAAATTCCATGCGTTTCAAATCTATGTGTGCATCTTCATTCTTTGAAGTTCATCCGGTGAGAGCCATTTCTTTATTATCCTGTCCATTACCATTCATTATACTCGAGCTTAGTTTTGCCCAAGTTTTTCAACCCATAATGAGCCATGGTGAAGCAAGGTTACCTCTGTTGAGCTTGTAATAATCCTTCTTGATGAATAACTCATGTTTCCTATTACTTTCTGAATGTTAACAGCTGCTTTGATGTCTGCTATTTACGAGGAAAACAAGGATAATGACGGGTTCCTGTACATGAGCTACAGTGGTGAAAACACATTTGGATATCTAGAAATGAAGTATGCTAATACTTAAAGAATGGAATCTGTAAATGTCAAATTCCTTTTCTATAACATGTTAATTCTTTTAAGGTTTTATTATGTGATAGATCTGATTTCATTTATAGTCAGATTCATCCCGTTGTATATCATCTTCCTCTTTACATGCTTGCTAGTGGGAGTTTTTTAATTCTTGACACACTATTATCTTCTAATGCATTAGTTAATATGACTCTTGTATGTCTATGTAATTAGACAAAAAAGTTGTTCTATATTTCTATAAATTACTGGTAGACAATAATTTCAAATGATGTTTTATTGTAGCTTGTCAAATATATGCTTTAGAACTTCAGAACTTATATGGTTACTCCATTAATCAGCGCCAAACGGAACATGATGTTTAATATGATTGAAAACCTTCAAGCTTCAATCAGGAACAGAAAAACTACAATGATTTTTATAAATACTTGGACTTGATTTTCAAAGCATAAAACCTATGACTTAGTAGAACGTCTCCCATGGATTGTGACTGGGGGCAAAGGAGCAAGACTAACAATTTGATGACCGAAAGTGTGACACGTAGTTTTGAGTTTATTATGCATACCAAGCAATTCTTTTATTATGCATATTGATTATGTTCGACAAGCAGACATCAGTAAGCACCTATTGTAACAGGCATCGAGCAATATGAGATTACACTAAATAAGTTGGCCATTGTGATCATACTGCCTCCCTCCGACCCAGATGAAGGGTAACCTTGATTAAACACGAATCAGTGAAAAATGATTTTTATGCAACTCTGGTAAAAGCAGGATATATTTGGAAACAATGGTTGTCTTGAGATTAATCTCAAGTTTCAAACAGATTGTAGTATTGCTAGTAGAAATATATAGACTAGACATTTTAGAAGAAACCATTTAGGTTTTATCTCACTTAGGGTTATCAGATTTCTAATATCGGAATGAATATATTGTTAACGAGCCAAGCATGTTGTATTCGATTAAGCAAGCAATCTATCTAACATTTGTGATGCATTCTACTCTTGAAAGACAAAGATGCACTTAAAAACAGATGTTGATCCAAGATGCAAATTCTAGCGTTACAGATACAGAGTATATATTTCTTCAAGTAAGCTTTTTCATTTTTGGTCAGTCAAAAAACAAAGGGTGCACAGTGGGGAATCAAGTTATTTTTCTGTTGTCATGACCACCTTTTGTTTATTCTCACCTTTGTAAACATAAATCCAAGAACCACAGTTTGTAATCACTTAATGCAAATAGAATTAGTAACAAACCTCCTTTAAAGTTTCAAGATCCTTCAAAGTACAGAATACTTCTAGTCATTGTCATATCCATTAAATCCCTAAGAAAACCTCATCATCAGTATCATAAATCGAGTCATTCAACCCTTTTTACCTGATGAACTAAAGGAAAAACTCATAAAAGGATTTATTTTTATTTCTTATTTAGTATCCAAAAGTCACACCAGCTGTCTCATTACATGTAATAATCACCCAAAGTATAGGTTTATATTACATATAGATAGATGTTATTTGCCAAATAAATGGCACGCAACTTTATTATTCATAACATCTGCATCCTCAACTGCATAATACCATATTTAACAAGTTACTCTTTATTGTGAAGTTCTTTCAGAAAGTCTTCATGATCGACCAGAACCTACAATCAAACAGCAGATGAATGTTAACCATAATAACGAACATGAAGGTCTACCCTGTCCTGCCCAAAGAAAACGTTACAATTTGACCTTTTGAATTCAAACAAACTAATAGCTGTATGAACTAGTCAAATTTGCATATCAACATCATATTAGGCGAGACCAGGAAAGCTATGTTGAATAAGATTTTACCGTTTTCCAACCATCTGGATCAAGGAAAGAGGTGATTTTAGTCCCGATCCCAGGAAGTGGGCCAGGCTGCCTGGTTATCTTTCCACCAAGCTCTTGGATGACATGGTTGACCACCTCAGCACTTTTATAAACGTCAGTCGTGCTAATTGCAACCTATAAACACCATATTTGACATCATAACACTAAACTTGATGGATAAATACAAAACAAGGAACTAAGGGAACAAATTAATCAACTCAAGGTACGAGGTTCACCTGTGCATAAGCATTTCCTTTGGTATATTCGGTTACACCGTAATTATATGTGAGCTCCAAAACAATCGTTTCTTTTTCTTCAGCATACCCCATCATTGCCAATGTGTACTAGGTTGTTGCAAAAAAATTGTTTTAGACTCTAGTGACTTAGAATCATATGTGAAATGTCTCATAATTCAGAGGTGTACCTTTTGTTCTGGTCTATCAATTTTCCTGCATAATTTCATCCCCAATGCCTGCACAAAATTAGACCTTTATATCAACATTACATGGATAAGTCCATTAGATATGTCAAGAAATCATACAATAAACAGATCACCTTTTCATAGAACTTGATGGATCGATCGAGATCACCAACACGAAGCATTACTTGACAAAGAGGTTCAGGAGTGTGGGGGCGTTCAATGAGTTCAAAAAGGTAACCATCCGGGTCTTTAGCAAAAGCAATTACACTCGTTCCACCTTTAACTGGGCCTGGCTCCCTTGTGATGGTCCCACCCTTTGCCTTAATGTCTTCCGCAAGTTTGTAAACCTACCAAAAAAGAAAACACAATTAGCACTTAAAGGATCAATAAAGTTAAGATCGAATCTAGTAATGTTACACATACATCAGCGGTAGCAATTGCAAAATGTCCAAACCCGGTTCCTATATCGTACTTATCAACTCCATAATCTGTACATTAACATAAACCATCAACACAAGAACATGGTAAAAACAAGATATTTGAAATATTTAAAAACATACTGTATGTTAGCTCCACTGCAAAGTTTGACTCTTCGGGGCCGAATCCAAGAAAGGCATTCGAGTACTTCTCTTCTGGCACGTCCCTTTTCCTCAGTAATTTCATCCCAAATGCTTCTGTGTAAAATCTGATTATAAAAGAGGTAAGAAAAGACGAATATCCTAATAGTATATTCTGTGAATGATCGAACTGTTGAGATGGGTAATGTACTTAATGCTGCGCTCAAGATCACCAACACGATAGACTGCATGTAAAAATCTACGGTTGTCCTTCTTTGGGAATTCCAGCAACTCAGCGCTTGGGGTGTCAGCCATACTGGAAAATGTTAGGTTGCTAATCTGCTCATGATTACAGGGATATGTTACAAGAATGAATAGTGAAATGCATTCGGTCTACTTATTATACATGGCATCCTACAAGTTACGCATTCAAAAAGAGTAATCCCACAACAAAGTTTAATTAAAAGTAAACTGAGAGCTAATCATTGTTTTAACAAATAAGAGTAAATCAGTTGAACTCATACCCTATGAATTGTATAGATCACATAAACAGAAAGCTCAAAATATATAATTTTAGAAATCAAAAAACAGGATATATGTACTGCTTTATGGCCAAAATACATAAAACAAAAAGTACTTGCTCTAATACGACAATCATGTTTCAGATAAACATGTTACTCAAACTTGTCGACAGTAATTTGCTAAAACAGCTGTAATATTGATTGTTATCCTATACAGATGACACGTGTTAAGCCAGTCTTTGCATCCGAATTGTGGTGCTATGTCTTACACGAATTTTCACTGAAACTAGTCTTTTAAGCTCGAGCTTCATATAAAAGTAACTGTCAGTGTATTTTGTTAGTGTTTTCGTCTTATGTAAGATTGATCATTATGTTGGTTACAAAAAACGGCTGATAAAGTAGAGCAAATACCTGAGAAGTGATAGTAAGGTTCAGTTTCATTTATCAAGAAGAAACAGACAGCTGAAAAAGTGATCGCAACAGAATCACAAAATCAGATAACCAGATCCACAGCTGTGTATAACTAAGTAATCATATATAAAAAGCATACCATAATGGACGAAAGAAAATAGGGAAAGTAGCAGGCGAATTGTTCGTTTTCAATTAGGCAATCCATCGGTTGAAAGTATATATATGATAACAAACCCTAAGTTTAGCATAAACATAAACGAATCCCTAATAGATATGGAAAGTGGTGTGAGTAGAGGATATAATTATTAGGCACTGTGATGTGATGAACAATGAAAGAGAAGAGGGGAGACTTACACGAGAAAACTCAAGGGTCGAGTAGAAAGAATCCTATGGAAACTTCTCCCTTCTTCCTTCTTCCTTCTTCTTTATTAACCTAACCTACTCACCACTCACTACTCACTCTCAACCGAAATAAAGAAACCGACTTTTTATTTATTTATTATTATTATTTGTGTTTTTCTAGTTTTTTAAATAGAATAAAATGAAAAGAATAAAGAGGGCATTTTTAATAATTTTAAACACAAAATAATCAAATATGGTAATATCTTTCTTACAACCCTAATACACCAAATCGCATTATACAGTATCTTTTCATTCTTATTTCTTTCTTTTTTCCTCCTAGTTTCATTCCTCTTTTTTTCCTCCTAAAAGTCTTAATATTTAAGAATATATTTTTAATACATTATTACCATGTTACTTATGTAAGATGTAAGATAATTGTTTAATATGTTGATTATTATTGCCAGAATTATTGCATCCACAATTATTTGATTAAAGGAGATTGTGACATCCATGTTCTAGAGTATGAAATGGGACGTGGTTGTTGCCCCTTTATGCATTTTCTTTTTCTTGTAAATAAATCAAGCCACGTAATTAGTTTAAATGTTTTGTTTCATTTGTGGTCGTCACATGAAGTTACAATTGTAGAATTGAATTCTACATATGATATCATTTATACAAGTCCCAAATCAATCAATATAGTGAATTCAATAAAATTTACTTGAAGGAAATGATTCTATCTTCTGATTATGAGATGATGATGAACTTATGATGATTAATCCGATTGAGAGTCTTGTTTGCCTTCAATTGATGGATCGAAATTGTTATGGTGTTAGGGTTTCTTCTATTCCCCGATGAATATACGTATGGAGAGAAAAAATGAATTGATAATTTCATAAACAGACTTCTAAATTTTATAACCATCAGTATTTACATATTAGCCCTTTAGGATATAAACTTTCATCAAATTATATACCCCAAGTATTAGGACCACACACACATAACTCAAATAAATGCCAAATGGTCAAAAGACCACATAAATATTTCTAACATTCTCCCACTTGACCGCTAGACCATTTTACTAAACATCTATGTGTGATTATTAATATATAATATAACATTAATTGGCCAAGTGATCAAAGTTGATCATGTTCATTAAACCTTTTTATAATAATATAAAAACAAATAGATATAATCATTTGCATTATTATCAATGCAAGACTCTATCCATTATGACATTGACATCATCGCAAATTATAGGTTAGATGGTAAAAATACGTTTGTCTAAAGTAAACATAATAGTGCGCGCGCACACACACACACACACACACACACACACACACACACACACACATATATATATATATATATATATATATATATATATATATATATATATATATATATATATATATTCATAAGTATAGACAAACTTTACATATGAGTGAAGTATGTAAATAATATATTAAAAGTGTCTACATGACATTTATATAAGATCTTGTCTAAAACCCATATTATGTACATGATTTGTGAATACTTTAGGCGGTAGACCCTTAGTAAGTGGATCTGCTAACATGTCATGCTTACTGATAAATTCAACACTAACACTTTGATCCTCCACTCGTTCTCGTACAAACAAATATTTTGTGTCGAGATACAATCCAGCACCACTTGAGCTATTACTATTTGAAAAGCTCATCGTCGCGCAATTATCACAATAAATTTTCATAGGCCTCTGAATGGAAGTAACGATTTTGAGTCCCTTAATCAAATTTCTTAAAAGCATCGCGTGGCACGTGGCATTATAACATGCAACATTCTGCCATCATAGTCGAAGTAGTAGTCAACTGTTGTTTGTGACTCTTCCATGATATGGGCCCATCTGATAGCATGAAAATGTATCCCGAAGTAGACTTTTTATCATCTTTACACTTCGCAAAATCAGAATCAGTATAGCCGATAACTTCAAGATCATATGATCTCCTATAAGTCAACTTGTACTCCTTTGTCCCTTGTAAATATCGTAATACTTTCTTAGCAGCTTTCCAATGATCTAGACCAGGATTTGATTGATACCTGCCTAGCATGTCGGTTATATATGCGATATCGGGACGAGTGCATACTTTAGCATACATTAAACTTCCCATAACGAAAGCATATGGTATAAGTCTCATTTTTTCAATTTCTGCCTCTGACTTAGGGCATTGATAAGACCCAAAACTATCACCCTTAACTACAGGTGCAACGGATGGAGAACAATGTTGCATATTGAATCTTTTAAGTATCCGCTCTATATATGCTTTTTGAGACAGTCCTAATGTCCCAATGCTTCGATTTCAGTGGATTTCTATTCCAATCACATATGAGGCTTCACCAAGATCTTTCATATTGAAATTAGTGGATAATAATCCTTTTGATTCATGCAACATGTCTAAATTGTTACTTGCTAATAATATGTCATCGACATACAATACAAGTATGACAAATTTACTCCTACTCATCTTTAGATAAATGCATTGATCTACCTGAGTTTTAGTGAAGTTGTGCCTTTTCATCACTTCATCAAATTTGATGTACCATTGTCGAGATGCTTGCTTTAACCCATAAATTGACTTATTCAATTTGCATACCATGTGTTCTTTGCCTTTAGGCTCAAAACCTTCAGGTTGTTTCATGAACACATCTTCGTGCAAATCTCCATTTAAGAACACAGTTTTAACATCCATTTGATGTAGCTCTAAGTTAAAATGTGCTACTAAAGCCATGACTATTCTAAGGGAATCCTTTTTTGACACAGGAGAAAACGTCTCCTGATAATCAATTCCCTCCCTTTGAGTATAGCCTTTTGTAACCTAACGCTCTTTATAACGTTCAATGTTTCCATGTTGGTCTAACTTAGTTTTATAGACCCACTTACAACCAACAGGCTTAGCACCCTTTGGTAATTCAGTAAGTGTCCAAACATTATTTATCTTCATTGATTTCAACTCATCTTCCATGGCATTTAACCATTGAGTTGATTGGTCGTAATTCATAGCCTCTTTGAATGTAGTTTGGTCATCAATTTTACCCAAATCTAAATCAGCTTCATGAAGGTAAGTCACGAAATCATCATAAGTTATGGGCTGCCTAGGTCGAGAGACCTTCTTAATTGCCGTATGGTTCTTGAGTTTCTTGTTCATTAACTTCGTGAGATGTGACGGGATTTGATGTAGATGGTTCCTCAGTGTTAGCAGTATTTTCATTATGAGAAACTGGTGAATCAATAGATGGTCCAAATGGCTGACTTATTGGCATTGGTATATGAATGATTGGTGCAACTTCAGTTTCTTCACGAAGATCTATTTGTCTACCAACATCACTCCCACTCAAGTTTGTAAACTCAAGGAATTCAGCATTTCTAGTCTCAACAATTCTAGTGGAATGAGAAGGGCAGTAAAATCGGTATCCTTATGAACGTTCAGGATATCCAATGAAAAAACAACTTATGGTTTTCATATATAATTTCTTGGACTGTGGATTATAAAGTTTAGCTTCAGCTGGACATCCCCATACTTTAAGATAATTCAAATTAGGTTTCCTTCCTGTCTATATTTCAGAAGGAGTCTTAGGGACAGACTTAGAAGGAACCCGATTAAGTATGTGGACGGCTGTCTTTAATGCCTCAGTCCAAAAAAAATCAGGGAGATTACAGTTAGCCAACATACTACGTACCATATCCATAAGGGTATGGTTATGCCTTTCAGCCACACCATTTTGTTGAGGGGTTCCGGGCATGGTGTACTGATTAATTATGCCATGGCTTTTACAAAACTCATGTAAAGACCCCGGACTTTATCCTACATCGGTGTGTCAACCATAGTATTCTCCACCCTTATCGGATCTCACAACTTTTATTTTTCGGTCTAGTTGATTCTCAACTTCAGCCTTAAGGTTCTAAAAGTTTCGAGAGATTCAGATTTTTCAAGGATCAAAAACAAGTACATATAACAAGAATAATCATCAATGAAAGTAATAAATGACTTATGCCCTCCAATACCTACAGAAAATGAACCACATATGTCTGTATGGATCAAATCAAGTAAACCTGTACTTCTTGTGGAACCCTTCTTATTTGTTTTGGTCATTTTTCTCAAGCTCTGGGAGTACTCCATCTTTCACGAGTATGTTCATTCTTTGTCGTGAAATGTGGCCTAATCTTTGATGCCACAATTTAGAAGATGTCTCCGTATTTCTTTTTCTTTTATTTCTCATTAAATAGTCTTCTATGTTATAAGACAACAAGGTGTGACAACCGGTCAAAAATCAGTTCAACGTCAACTCAATTCTGTCAGATAATAATAAACGTTTATTTACTTATTCTGAGGCGTTTGGTTATCAGAAACCTTGACCAATGTTTCACGCGAAACCCGTTGTCTGTTAACCGGTTGAGACTAAAACTAAAATAATAATAATAACTAATAATAATAATAATAGTGTGATTATGTGGTGTAGGTGCATGAAGGCCACCTAAACACCACAATCCCTATATGATCTCAAGTGCACACACTTCACACTTCACACTTCACTCAACCTTTCATCTTCCTCTCCTTCATCCCTCTCCATCGGTTCCTCTCACCCGAGAACCCCACCACCGCCACCTGCCTGTCCATCGCCGGGAATCACCACACCCGCCAGTCGCTACCGCACCACCGCCCGTCAACATCCACCGCAAGCCACCATCGAATCCACTTTCCACCACCACCCTCACCCTTCGACCGAGAGCCACCATCACCAACCACCGACCACCATCTACTACCGAAGCCATCCACCGCCACCTTCACCATCCGCGACCACCTTCACCAACCGTCACCTCACCACCTTCGGTCACCACCAACCCCTCACTCCATTTGGTTTCCGTAAGCATCACCACAATAAGAAACCATCACCTTCTTTTACTCAAGTCAAGAATCGAGAGGATTTTCAAGTTAAGTTGAGTTTAGGGCTTGAAAGTGGAATCGGGTCTTGAAGAATCGAGAACTAACGCTAGAAACCTCTGGTTTAGGCTTGAGGTATAATTATTTGGGTTAATTTGTATATATATGTTCATGCATGGTTGATCAAGATGGAAATCTTGATGATTTGGTTCACCCACTTAGATGTTTTTGGAAAAAGTTGGCATTTTGATGAAAAAGGATTTTGATTTGGGTTATAATCTGAAAATTTAATGTTGTTGTAGTTTTAGTTGATAAATCCTATTATTGTATGATTTTGGGTTATGAGAATGTAGTTAGATGAATGTATATGGCTATGTATGTATGGATAGGTAAATAAATATGGTGATTATGGTTCATAAGGGTTTTAGATAGAACTTTTGGATGTGTGGACAAATGGATAATATTAACATCTTAAGAACCCTTTAGATAAATGAGGACTTAAGGACAAATAAAAGATTTAATTCGGAAGAATGATGACGTTGAATACAAATTCTTAGAAAAACAACTAAGATGAAACTTTACAAAGTATTAAGGAAAAGAGACTTTAACAAGAAAATGTTAGTTAAGAAAACATGGAGATTTAATTCAAGGACAATGGAATAATATGAAGGATATATATATTAACTAAAAATGACATTGCAAGACTAAATTAGTTAATTTAAGATATTGGGATAGTCTTAATAAGAAACAATAGAAGACTTAGAAATAAACTAAGATATTATTAGATGTTAGTAAGTTTAATTATAAGTGTTAAATGATTTATTAATTAAGAAAGTGATTAATAAATGATAATCCTTTTAAAAAAATGAAATGATTTCTTAAAAATATCTTCAAATGGTTTAAAAAGCGTTTTATCAACAAAAGTCAAATAAGTTGGGTGAACAACATTTTTGAGCAAAATTTGCAATTATTTAAAGTAAGTCTTTCACGTCTAGGATCGTGATTAAACCGGTGCGAGACGCTTAAAACTGGAGATTTGAATCAGCGAAGGTGAGTTCTTCGGCCCCATTTTTCTTTTTTTAAATAATGTTTTATTTAAATTGTTTTGGGGGAAAAGCATGAATGAATGTTTAAATTATTTTTATACATGATAGGTAAACGAGTATAATATATTTTATGACGGTATAAGTTGAGGCAATAATATCGGTGAATACTATTGGGCTCTAAATCCCCTTATAATCATTAACCTCTAGGAGGCCGCAGACTATATTGGTAGATCTATCGGGTTAGAAGGGCCCGCTCTCGCGACCAGTCGCACTGGTCAGGTTGTAGCGAGTGAGTTTATATGTCTGGATAGTTGTGGGGAAACGACGTGTTTCTTGGCTTGATTATGGACTTATGACCTGAATTTAAGCATAGTACCTAGCTAGTCTATGTTGAGTATATTATCTCGCTACATCATATAACTTTTCTTGGAAAAAAATTAAATTTTGCAATTTATGAAAACCCGAATACTCACCAACTTTATGTTGACAAGTATTTTCTCATGCTTTTCAGGGTTATAGGTATGCTTGATTGGCGAAATGATGGAAATATGTCTTTAGGAAGATCAAACGTTTTAAGTTGACTATTTTAAGACTTTAATGTAAACTTGTAGTTTTTGTAAATTAAACAATGTTAATGCAAGTATGTTTGAATATTATATCATGTAAAGTTAGTCAACTCATCAAATATTAACGTTTGACTACGACTGTTGGAATAATTCCAACTTCAGTTATCACCACGTCACGTGACTTTCGGCTACGATTATCGGAGTGTGACACAAGGATTCCGAAAATTTATGATCTAAAGACAACTTATAAAGGTCGCATCCAATACACCACAACCAACAGTACGGGAATTGAAACTTAAAATACATCTACCATGTCCAAAAGTAAATATATATCCATCATTATCTAATTTTGGAACAGAAATTAAGTTTCTAGTAATAGTTGGTACATATAAAGTTTCTGGTAAATTTAAAATGAAGTCCCTTTCAAGAACTAAAGAAAGAGTCTCCACTGCTTCCACCTCAGCTACCAAGCTATTTCTCACTTTAACTGTTCGTTGGTTTTTTGCCAGCTTTCTTATTGTATGGAATCCCTGTAAAGAATTAGAGATATGTACAGTGGAACCAGAGTCAAACCACCATGTATTACAGGGAACATTGACATTTAATGATTCATAAATCATATGGTTTAGGGTAATACCTTTCGTTGCTAACCATTCTTTAAACTTTGGGCAATCTCTTTGAGTGTGCCCCTTTTTATGGCAGAAAAGACATTTGGGAGTGCCTTTGAATGTGCTAGTACTTGCTCCAGGGGTAGAAAACTTATTATGTTTTGGCTTATTTCCCATTTCACCCTTGCCTTTAAATAAGCCTTTCTTCTTGGAGTCAGGAGTGGCTGGATGAACAACATCACGCTTCTCTAGTTTTAAGCGTTCTTCTTCTTGAGTGCACATGGCAATCAGTTTGCTCATCTTTCATTTCTCCTTTTGAGTGTTATAGTTAATCTTAAAAAGATCAAATTGAGAAGGGAGAGATGTCATAATGAAGTGAACTAAAAAACCTTCATTGATTTCCATGTCTAGAGATTTCAATTGGTTAGGCATGTCATTCATCATCATGATATGCTCGCGCACACCACCAACCCCGTTGTACTTGGTTGTTAACATTCTGAGGATTAGGATACTAGCATTGGTTTTTGAAGTACCCTTGAATTGCTCCTCAACTAAGTTCAAGTAAACCTTAGCATTATCAGAATCAAGGATGGCTCCCCAAATGGTTGGAGATATTGAATTCTTGATTATCATGAGTGACATTCTATTAGAACGCTCCCATTGATAATGAGTTTTCTTTTATTCTACTGTGTAATCATCGGTAAGAGGAGGAGGAGCATTATGTCTTAAGGAATAATCAAGGTCCATAAATCCCAAGGTCAACTTAACTTGTTCAATCCAAGTACTAAAGTTATTTCCATTTAAAGATTCGATCCCGTGTAAATAACCGGAACCTGCTCGTAAGGTAGATGCTAATGCATGTAAAGAATATATAACATGCTCAGTTGTAGCTATACAAAACATAATTGGGATACAAACATAAAATATATCAGATAAGAAATAAAAACTTATTACTAACACCAAAATAATAGGTATGATACACATCATGCTCAACTATTAACATCTCGTTGGTTCAGTTAACAATTAAACTTAAAATGTTAAATTATGAAATTTGGTAAACATACTCATCACAAAACACTTTTGGGTAAGACGTAATAAATATGTTTATTTCCATAGTCTAGATTATTAAAACATTACCGTTGGGTTCATGTATTAATAACTTAGACAATATACGTTAAATGACTTAATAATATGACTTAATAATAATGCTTATGTTGATTTGAACAACTTCCCGTTGGTTCGGCCATTCAAATCATTAAAGCTTAGTCATTGAAGATGCAAAGGAATATAATGAAAATAAATTTAATTTTCATAACGGTAGCAGCAGATCATATTAGTTCATTTGATTTGGGTGATATGAACATAACTTCACATATATGACTGTTATTCATAGGTAAGTCGTACAAGATTACATTTTCTATATGATATTTTAATTAAAATCATGCTGTAATTCCTAAATATTAATAATATGAATTGAATCATGTATAAGCATCCTCAGAACATCTTTTATGTCAAAATCGTTTAAGCAACATGCATCATATAGTATCATATCATATCATACAAACCATATTTAAAGTCCCCATAATTATTGGAACAAAAGATTCTCAATCTTTATGAACCAAATTCATGAAATGACAGAACTAAAGCAGATGTATGCATCAATTGTTGTGAACACTTAAAGAAACAATTCAGAACTATGATGGATGATATAGTTTGACTTGACGACGTGGCCATTAAATCACCGATCGAGGAATCGGTGGTATCTTATTATTAGATTTTCATGCAAGTATTCATCGGTTCAAATTAAGATGAAAAAAATCAAAATTATCAAAAGTTATGTAATATATTAATTTGAATCAATATTCTTCGAATACTAAAAGAAAAATAAAGTATCCAAAATAACGATTTGGCGTCTGCATTAAAATGATTTGAATTGTTTCGAAACACAGTGACTTGTTTAATTCCGTATCAGATTTTAAACCGCTCTGATACCACATGTAGAATTGATATCATTTATACAAGTCCCAAATCAATCAATAAGTGAATTCAATAAAACTTACTTGAAGGAGAGGATTCTATCTTCTGATTATGAGATGATGATGAACTCATGATGATTAATCCGATTGAGAGTCTTGTTTGCCTTCAATTGATGGATTGAAATTGTTATGGTGTTAGGGTTTCTTCTCATTCTCTGATGAATATACGTAGGGAGAGAAAAGATGAATTGATAATTTCACAAATAGACTCTTAAATCTTTTAACCACCAGTATTTACATATTAACAGCCCCTTAGGATATAAACTTTCATCAAATTATATACCCTAAGTATTAGGACCACACACACATAACCCAAATAAATGCCAAATGGTCAAAAGGCCACATAAGTATTTCTAACAACAATCTCAAGGATATTCATAGAATAACTTGAAGATAAAAATAAAGATGAAGTGAAAGACGGTAATACGTTTTTAAAGAATATATCTTAGTTTTTTAACGATAAAAACTGTATTTTGTTTTTGCATATGAATTGCATTTTTCTAGTTTACTTGTAGAGACATCAAGATACATACTACACTTTTAATTAACACGTAAAGTGATATAGCTCTATGTAGTTATTCAGATAGCTTTTAGTTTGAACTCCCACAAATGTTGATTGAAGTGATGAATGACTTAAATGTTGTTTGTATAGGTTAATCATGCAGATGTAGTCGACAAAGTAACAGAGGTGAAGACATTGAGAAATTGGCTCAAGACCTTTAGAAGGCTAATACACTTGGATTATGAATAAAGCCCTTGAAAAATATGAGAATGATATTATTATAGCTTTTAGGTAACATAACAGCACAAATTGTTACTGTATGATTTACAAGTAGCTAATGCATATTGGAATAAAATCTTAACATCCTAAAATTATTACTTGATTGTAGTGGTGCTGAAGATGTTGCTTTAATAGAGTATGCTCACTTGACCGGATGTTCGTTAAGGGTTTTTGGCCTTGACACCAAGCGGCTAAACCCTAAAACGTACAAATTCTTTGATGCAATTGACAAACATTATGGCATCCGGATTGAGTATATGTTCCCGGATACTATACAAGTACAGGCATTGGTTAGAACCAAAGGCTTTTTCTTAATTTACGATAACGGTCATCAAGAATGTTGTTGTGTATGAATGGTGCGACCTTTGAGGCGGGCGTTGAAGGGTTTACGGGCTTGGATCATAGGTCAAAGAAAATACCACTCTCCGAGGACTAGACCTGAAGTTCCAGTGGCTCAGGTGGATCCAATTTTTGAAGGGATAGATGGCGGTGTGGGAAGCTTGGTGCAGTGGAAGCTTGTTGCTAATGTAGCCAATAATGATATATGGAACTTCCTCTGAGCAACGGAAGTACCAGTCAACACATTGCATGCTCAGGGGTACATCCCATCGGGTGCGAGCCATGCAAGAGACTAGCCTTGCTGGGTCAACACAAGAGGGAAGGAAAGTGGTGGTGGGAGGATGGTTAAGCTAAAGAATATGGGTTGCATAAAGGAAACCTCACGAAGGGAAACGTGAATGGAAACCATTTAGTAAATGGTAACAGGAGTTTTGTGGCTTCAGATATCTTTGAGAGCCAAAACATCTTAAACATGAGACGGCCTGGTATCAAGAATCTTCTGAAGATGGATGACCAAAAAGGTGGTTACTTGTGTTTGGTGATGCACACGAGCATGCTATAGTGACTTGTACTAGCTTTATGGTTGCAACGATTAAAATAGTGTTGTAATGAACAATCTGCATTTATTGTGTTTTTGCAGGTAATGATTAAGTTGAAAAAGACTTGATTTCTAACAGTTGAAGATAAATTCTGCCAAAAAAGGATATGAAAATATCAAGCTTTTAAGTTACAATGTGTGGTTCGCTGAAGATATTGAACCGGATGTTGTCTGCTAATAAGAAACCGTAGAAACGTGTTGAGTGATTATAAAGTTGAATGATTTGATGAATCTAAGCCTTTAGCAAAGCTTGCATAGTTATAGTTTTAGAGAAAGACCACCAGGCCATGGTCTGGGTCTGGGTGGGTTTTTATGGTTTCAGTCTGGGCCTACAACATGGTCAGTTGGCAGCATTGATCCATTCATATAAAAAACATGTTACTATTGCTTTGCTAGTAAATAATTAACAAAATATTTTCTTTCCTACTCATTTGGAACGGCAAAATGGAAAAGACATGCACAATAGTTTAATGATGTGATAATCTATAGTCAAGCAAATACGTAACTTTGAATGTGAATCTATATATTTATTTATTTATTTACGTAACAAGTGGTACCTCTTGACACTAATAAACTCTGACGTGGTGTTATGTACAATAAATAACCGATATCATGAATAAGGGGATAATTTTTGTGTAAAATAAATGCAATTATAAACTAAATAATTATATGGTCGGCTGTTTTTGTTTTTTTAATAGGAAAACAGTTGTCAGTATTTTCAGAGTAAGATTTTAATAAATTTAGATAACATATAACTATCAATTAAATTCGAACACATCTCAGCCTAAAACTATTATTGACGCCTAAATATTTTGGTGTTCACCGGCATGTTTTTATTATATTTGCTCTAGGTTTTTTTGAAAAAAAAAAAAAAAACTGATTAATAAGAATGTACTGATTCATCTCTTTGGATTCAATATTCTCTTCATTTTTATCCTTGAAAATGGCAGTTTAGTGATAGTTGAGTATAAGGTTTTAGGGTATACTCACAAGCCTGGATACAAGCGTCTCATCAACCTTTAGATTCATTTTTATCAATTTTTACAAAAATGGTAATCCATTGATAGTCATTTTTAAGGATATGATCTAAAACAACGATTCTTACTAAACTCATTAACTAGTTTGTGATAGATACTCTGGTCCCAGAAATTCACAGAAGGTGATGTGGCTCAGGGGTTGATCCACAATCAAGGAGTGTGTTTTGAACTACAATTGTAGTCCCACGTCATGTTAAGCTCAACATTGGCCTGGGTTTCAGCTTTTGGCCTTGGGCTCGCCACCTCAAAATGTTTATCTAGTAGGGATCAAACCTAGGTTTCATTTGAAGAACCCTTGATGCTTTACCACTAGACCACCTTGAGGTGGTTGTAAGGATAGGATCCTTATAATATTATCTTAAAAATAGAGTTGTAAAATCCTTATGATATTATCTTTTAGGTTCTGGAGTTTTTGTTGTACTTGAGTATTGCTAGTTCCCCGCTAGCGTCTTTGAATAAAATTATTCGTTGTTGTTGTTAAAAAAAAAACAAAAAGTAATATATATTTCCTATTCTGCAATCCAGGGCCGGCTCAAGCATTTTGGAGGCTTAAAACGAATGGTAAAATTTGAGGCCCTTTCCTAAAAAAATTATTTTGCTTATGATCCTAAATTATGATACATAAACTTTGGAAACCACCAAAAAAAAGGTATATGTGGCTCTATCTACATCGTGTAATCTGCTATGATTTTTTAAATGAAACATTTCAGCAATAACTAAATTAGAAAGCATAAGAAAATGAGAGATGGAAGAGACTTACTTCATTCGAGCTCTTCATATTACTTTTTTAGCAGATAATTTAAGTTTAGGATCTAGTCTTCGCCCTCGTGAAACCCTTTAAACAAATAAACATAACAATGAATTCAAATATAAACCTTCAGTACCTCTATCTTTTATGTATATGCTTATTTAATGATTTAAATATGAATATGATATTAAATTTTTAAGATTAGAAAAATGACTTTTCTCAAACAAAGCATATAAAATCTTTCTTCGAAAAGCAAGTTTAGAAAGTCAATAACTCTAAAAAGAATCAACTTGCTTCTAATATCATTCAATGGCTTATGAAATTTGATATCAAAAAGGCCGATCTTTAGCCTTTTAAATAGTAAGTTGTCTAAATTTTTATTCCAGAATATAGATCACAACAGTGAATGTCAAAAGTGAAATTACGTCTTATTGTATGTCATGTATACTCATTCCATAATCCACGTCTATGGTTCAGAAAAAAATAGTCACGTCAGAGTCAAATTTAATAGAAAGAAACAGGATGTTCTGAATCTTAAACTTTTAATCAAATGAAACATTCTTTAACTTCTTAATAGAAATTACTAATATACAACATTAATAATCACAATCATCTATCTAAAATTAAACCCTAATAACATAAAAAAAAAAAACTGAAATTAGATTTCCATCACAACATAAAACTTAAGAAATAACAAAAGCAAAACGTGAATCACCATTGCGTTGGTCGTCAAGAAGCCCTAGAGAACAACAAGTCCGTGAAAGATTCAGTCTTGTCGAATGGGGGTGTCGTTTGCCATCAATTAGAAGCATCTTCAACGATTAAAATCATGATCACCGAAAGATCAAACTGGCGAACGAAGGCCCTATACATTGCTAGTGACAGTAGAATGGGTGGTTGGAGGGAAATCTCCTTATTTTTCTTTGATAGAATATGGTTACCGCCATGCCTCATGCCTTCACCAAAAAAATTCCAGCAACTTCCTCTGACCTCTTATTCAATATGGATCGGCCCATATTTAAAGAAAAGCCCAAGACACAAAGGTTTTTTTTTTTATAAAAAATGAGGCCCTAAAATTTTGGGGCCTAAAGCCCTAGCTTTACCAATAAGATTATTGGGCCGCTGGGCCGCCGGTGCAATCTCTGGTGGAAACTCGTCAATCAAGGGGAAAATGTGTATCAATTAAAACTTTTTAGCCCACTATGTACAGAAAACAAGGTTGATTTCACCTTCTACTAATGGGCAACCCTATGGCAAAAAAATTTAAGAGATTTAGGTTTACTAAATCTAAGATTTATTAAAAAAAAGTTGTTAAGTTGGGGTGTAAATATTTTCTAAATAAATATCAGGTTGGCACAATTTCTTGTCTGAAGATGAGCATATTTGTAGACATTTCACATTTTTACATCATTGTTTCCCACATTGAAGAAATGTTTCTTTGAAGTAAATATCCTGTTTTACTTGGAAAAACTATTCAAGAAACTTTTACTTGGAATAAGTTCCATTAAAGACATTTTTGTGGAAAAGATAAAAATTAATTGAAATGTCGACGCGGCATCAAAATATATTGATTCACAACTCATCTGAGCAATTCATCAAAGCCGCAATCGGTCATCTCCCTTTTCTCTTAAACAAAGCATCAACGGCCCTTGGAAACACATGGTAAAATCTTTGGGGGTAGTACAATCTTTAGGCTTAGATGCAAACTTGATCACAGATGGTGTAAAGTATTTTTTAGGGTTTTTGACTGTGGCCATTAAAGTTTTGATATTAGAGTTTGACCACATACTATTTACAACTTAGTATTTTACAGTTTAGCAACCGGTTTGTTTTTTTGACTTTAACCATTTAAGTTTGAAACCAAACTATTTGTATTGAAGTTTTATTTTTTTGGATTTGACCACTAAAGTTTAGTTATTTAGTGTTTTGCTATCAAACTTTGCTTTATGGTTTTCGACAAGCTGAAATGATAACGACCAAAATAATTCGGCGTTGCGTGTGTGAAAAACGGATGGTCTCTCATCGTGTCTTTTTAGAGTTTGACCGCTAAAGTTTACTATTTTAGAGTTTCGCTAAGACATAACAACTTTTGATTATAAGACCACAAATGAGTAAAAACATCCTTGTAAACTACATTTGTAGTAACATTAGTATGTTTACACTTATTATCTAAAGCTAAAAGTTTCAATCCATCTTTACTCTTAACTTATGATAAGATGCCATAAAGCTGATCATGTGTAAAAATAGACTCTTTCAAGTATAAATCGACACTTGATAGAAATTGACCTAAACTTTTGTTTATTGTCATAATGAAATATATAGTCAAACAAAACTGTCTTCTTTTAGACTTAAAATGAATATTTTTGACGGATCAAATCGCGAGCTAGATATTGAGTGGGTGTAAGGATATTAGTATAAAGAAATTAAGATTTGAATAATATACACTGAAAAGTTATGTGCAATAATTAGATTAATTTCGAATTATTTTGACCATGTAATCAAATATAGAGATATAGCATTGAATCGGGTTGGATCGGGCTATAAATGTTTATAATATCTCTGATTAGTTGTTGATTATTATTTATTTAATACATACTTTAGTGAACCCGTGTATTATACGGGTTGAAAAAATAAAATTTTAATAAAATTTTATGAAGTATAATTGATAATCTAAAATAAGATACGATTAAAATTACATATGAGTAATAACTATTAGTAACAAAATAACGACATCAATTTTTAAACTTTTGTTTTTAAGCTTTCTTTTCAAAAAAAAGTTAAACATTTTTTTCAAAACAAAACATATTAAAAATGTTGTTTTTTAAAATTTTTTATTATAACTCCTAATTTTAACTGTTTTTAGTTTATAAAAATTAATTTTAAAAATAATAATTTTAAAATATTTTATATTTTAAAAAAAGTTAGATGGTTTAGAAAAAATTTAATTGTATAAAAAATTAGTTTCTAAAAATAACATTAAGAAAAATACATCTTTTTTAATTTATTAAAAAATTTAATCTAAAAAAGAATTAAAATTATTTAATATTTTTTAATTTAGATAATTATTTAAAATGAAGAGAGAGACGGAAAAATAAACTTAGGGGCCCTAGAATTGTAACAAGCGTCCTCTAAATTACTCCTAAATGACTCTTTTAGTATTATATATAGATATTTTTATATTTATATAGTAACATGTTCGTCCCTCGCTGGTTTACTATATTATTATTGAGTAAAATAACCTATACTTCATTTATTTCTTCTATTTACTTGGTTGGTCATCGCATCTCATGCATGTTCCTTTTTGACCTTTGACTTTGTTTTGTTGTTACTTATAGTTAAGTACATGTGCATGGTATCTACCTAGTTCAACGAAAATGTTACACCTAAAATTTTGCTTGACAATAGGTATCAACAAAATGCAATACATGTCGCTAAAAGTTTAAATGTTTATAATAGTATATTCAATTATAACTATGTTTTATAGCAAAAATAAATATACATGTATCCTATTGAGATAAAACTAAAGATCATCACAAGATTGTCTACGATAAGATGTCTCTTTCAAAATACCCGTGTTTAAATCTTCGCTAGATAAACATCTTGAATGGCTAAACATTAGTTACTGTTTAATAGATTTAACACTTTTATTGATCACGTTTTTAGTTTAGCCCCCGGTTTGTTTTTTTGACTTTAACCATTAAAGTTTGAAACCAAACTATTTGTGCTGAAGTTTTATTTTTCTGGATCTAACCACTAAAGTTTAGTTATTTAGTGTTTTGCTATCAAACTTTGCTTTATGGTTTTCGACAAGCTAAAACGCTAAGGACCAAAATAATTGGGCGTTGCGTGTGTGAAAAACGGTTGGCCTCTCTTCGTGTCTTTTTAGAGTTTGACCGCTAAAGTTTACTATTTTAGATTTTCGTTACAAGACTTCGTTTTTTATGGTTTCGACGAGGCAGCCTGATAATGACCAAAGTAACACAATTTGAATGTGAGAAAAAAACCGGACTCTGACAACGCAAAGAAGTGGAAAAAACTATATGTTATTTTAGTTGGTAAGCCTATTCATGTCCAACAAAATAAAAGTGAGCAAGTAGTGAGGTCAATTTTAAAGGCTCACATGCTGCCATTAAAAGTGATGATTGGAACACTTTTCATAAAAAACGTCTTCATGAGGTCTGCGTAAAAAGACATAGAATATTCACTTCTTACCTCTTCTCATTCACTTTACCCTAAACAGTCCCTTCACCCTCTTCCACCCTCATCTTCACCCTCTTCTCCCATTCACTTCTTACCGCCGGCAGCCTCCCGTCGCCACTACTGTCGCCGCCTACAGCCGCCCGTCGCAATACCTTCGCCCCCTACAGCCTCCCGTCGCCACTACCGTCCCGTCGCCCTCTACAGCCTCCCGTCGCCTTCGACCTACCAGCCTCCCATCGACCTACAGCCTTCCGTCGCCTTCGACCTACCGTTCTAGGGTTATTATAGTTCGGGTACATCCCTCGTTCATCCATCGTTACATTTGATTTTTTCTATATAATATATTTGTGATTTTGCTTGTTGTTAGATTAGGTTTATTTTAATTACAGCCTATTTTTACAGTCTGCAGATGTTAAAAATCAACAGTCTCTTCTTGCAGGTGCAGCAGACGTTTGGTCCACCTCTTCTCCTGCAGATGTCTGCAGATGTGATCCTCAGACTGCAGACATTTTGCTGCAAAAAAACAAGCACCATCTAATGTTTTATAATAGTATATTCAATTATTACTATTTTTTATACCCAAAATAAATATTACATGTATCCTATTGAGATAAAACTAAAGATCATCACAAGATTGTCTACGGTAAGATTGTCTCTTTCAAAATACCCGTGTTTTAATCTTCGTTAGATAACATCTTGAATGGCTAACATTAGTTACTGCTTAATAGATTTAACACTTTTATCGATCAGTGTTTTAGTTATATTTGTGGTTGAAGTAAGCATAGAAACCCAAGGACCATGTTCGTAATTTAAAATTCAAAGATAAGTTGAACTTTACAAAAGAAAGATTGAGACGTGGTATCTCATCCCCATTTTTGAATGGTGCAAGTGTTGGTGCATATTGAAGTGTATATTAGGGGTGGACCTAGAAGAATTTTCGCAGTTTTTTTTCGATTCTTAAATGTATCTTATTTTCATATTGGAATTTTGATTTCGGTTTGGGTTGGGTCGGGTCCACATAAATAAAATGCAATAACATTCTACAACTAGTAATAAAAATATGATTTCATTAATAAGATATAAATTACATTCTATAACAGTTTCCCTAGGTGTATTTATGTACCCAAAACCAATGTTTTTAAAACCGGATTGGACAGTGAATTCCGGATGTCGTATTGGTTCACTGGTCGGACCGGTTCAACCGGTCGGACCGGATATAAGAATCAGATAAAATTATAATTATTTTATAAATATATATGTAAAAAATACTAAAAAAAATAAAAAATATATATGAAAAACCGGTTCTACCCCGGTCCGATTCCCGGTTCGACCACCGGTTCAATGCCAAAACGGTTTTAAGCACCGAACCGGACCGGATTGGAGTCCGGTTCCCGGTCGAACCGGCCGGTCCGATCCGGTTTTCAAAACAATGCTCAAAACCATACAAGCACATTTGGGTAGTGGTGCTTAGATTTTTAGCTTATTATTTTAATAAAAAAATTGATCTTAATTTATTTCTTAGCGTGTTACAGAATTTTTTTTTTATAAAAATATTTTGGTTTAGGAGTGGTAAGGTACGTAAGGGTCAGCATTCAGAAAACACATAAATATATGTTGCCTCCTAAAAAAGTTTTGGAGGGTTGTTTACCCCTTCTCTTTCTTAGATGATCCACACATGTGTGTATCCAGCGAAGATAATGTAAATGATAGCATTTGTTCTTTGTTACTACAAATATACTAGCTTACTCGTCATGCCATTTATAACATACATATATAAGGCTTTAATACGAATCCAAAGTTATTATACAAGATCTTCCAATATAAATTTAAAAATAATAATAAAGAAATAGGCAAATAAGAAACCAAGTCCATAGATGTAAATGTAATCACACAGGATAAAAACCCACCTCAGATTCGCAATTTTTCTCTATATATATATATTATTATTCCACTCTATCTCTTTCACATTGCTGACAACTCACGAGCCTCCGTTACAGACAAACACGCACCTCCTTCATCCCTCGCACTCTTCCCTCCAATATATGTAGATACTTAGGCGTATACTTGGAGGGTTTCTTTCATGTAGAGTGTTGTTTCAAGAAATCTTGCGAGTTTCTTTTCTTTTTAACAATGGTGGGAAAAAGAAATCTTCTTCTCTTTTGTGCTCTGAGTTTGGTCATCAGCGGCATCAATGGTGAAGACCCCTATAGGTTTTTCACTTGGAAAGTCACTTATGGTGACATTTATCCCATGGGTGTTAAGCAACAGGTATCCACAGTTTCTCTTTCAAATTTAACTCCATCTCTTGTTTGGGGCTTTCGATCTTCAATGTTCTGTTCTTGGGGTTTTGCAGGGAATATTGATAAATGGGTTTTCCAGACCTCAAATCAATTGTGTTACTAGATAACTTGATTATTAGTGTCTACAATTACTTGAAAGAGCCATTTCTCCTTTCTTGGTAACTTCTTCTTCATTTTTTTTTTTTTTTTTTTTTTTTTTTTTTTCATTCCCTTCTTGTTTATATAATGTCGATCTTGATTCCCATTTGCTAACTTCAATCTTCAATTTCACTGCTATATTATCCTGGACATTGATGATGTCGGTAGAAAAGAAGATGACCCACAAATTGATTAACATAAAACAAATAAATAAATTAACTTTTCAAGAAACTTGGACTGTTGAAGAAATTATATCAGTTTTGCCATTTGAAGTTTAAGATTTGATTAAACTTCTAGCCAAATAACTTTCGGAACAAGGGGCATCTTTAATGTTTTAATGATTACTATTCCAATCACTGACGTTCTGTTCAATGGTTTTTGGAAGGAGTGATTTGATGTTTAAAGAGTTCATCCTTTCACATTCGATAAAATGATTACTCAATTGTTTATTGAGATGTTATTTAAAAATCCACTTTTATGCGTTTAATCAAGATATAGTATTCTTTCTTTGTGTTAATGGGCGAATAACACCTATGGCTTTCATTGAAATGTCCCCAAATTAAATAACCACTTTTGAGTTATATGATTAATCACAGTCAATTTCTGCCCATTCAAGATCAAGATGATATCTTTTGATTTTCAAAAGTTTAAAGCTTTTGATTCCCTCCAAACTTACAAATATCTAAATACCCTTCCTTCATAAAATCTTACGTACCAAAACACAAGCAAATTAGTAATTTCAGATTCAGATCTCATTGAAAGGCGTTCCAAAGATAAAATTTATCATGAAACTATTAAGAGTATTATATAGTGTTGTTTGTACTGTAGAGAGTGGGCTTAAGCTCTTGGTTGCATATGTCTGCCAGATCTCTGACAATTAAAATATTTTTTTAGTTTTATTATTTTCATGAACATGGTGTGCTAATTGCAACCATTTGATAATATTTATAAATAAAAGGCTGGCAGTGTTAATATGTAGTAAATGGTTGGCCCCATGTGTTATTTTGCATCTTAGATCTTGGGAATTCTTTTTTGTTTTTAGTTTTGGAAAGATGTTATCAAAAGGTCACCAACCTTTTAATTAGAGAAACATTAAACAAGTAATTTACAATCCACCATGCTTAACTCAGAACCAAAACTTATGCATCCCTCCTATCAAGTGTACTATTAATCAAGTTCAAGAATGTACGAGTAACCAACGCATAACCGAACCTTGGTTTTCCAGGAACGGGCTACAACACAGAAGAAACTCGTGGCAGGATGGTACTTATGGTACAACTTGTCCAATCCCACCTGGCAAGAATTTCACATACATGCTTCAAGCCAAGATCAGATCGGTAGCTTCTTCTACTTCCCTCACTTGGCCTTCAGAAGGCTGCCGGAGGCTATGGCGCTATTAAAATCTACAGCCGCCCCCGTATTCCAGTCCCTTTCCCTTTCCCTGCCGGAGATCACACTGTTCTTGCCGGTGACTGGTACAAAAAGAGCCACCAGGTTACCTTTCTAATCTCTATACAGCCAACACTTATTATTCTTTTGAATATATACAAACCAACAGAAAAATAAGAATTTAGCATGTGCATCTTTCTATATGGAACTGGAAGGTGTTGATAAAAGTTTTGTAGGAATGTATTACATAAAATCTGAAAGTGAAATTAGTCTGCTTGAGTGGAAAAGTCAAGGTTTGTTTGATATTTGCAGAGACTAAGACATATACTGGACATGGGTCGAAGCATTTCTTCTCCTGACGGACTTATCATCAACGGGCGTGGCTGGAATGGTTACACCTTCCAGGTTGAACATGGTGAGTTGCTTGATGCGTTTGCGTGTAATGGTAGTGTTAACTAGTTTGTACATGATAAGTAGGTGAAGCTTTGTTTACAAAACGGCCGCTGTGCATTGGGTAGGGTAGGAGCATAAGTAGTTTTTGTTTGTACATTGAAGATTGAAATTTGCATCCAGGGAAAACATACAGATTCAGAATATCCAATGTGGGGCTGACAACATCTATCAACTTCAGAATTCAGGGACATACCATGAAACTTGTGGAGGTGGAAGGATCACACACCGTCCAGAACACCTACAATTCGCTTGATCTCCACCTGGGACAGTCGGCTTCTGTGTTAGTCACTGCCAACCAGCCAGTGAGAGATTACTATATCGTGGTGTCTTCACGCTTCACCAGCCGCGTGCTCATGACCACCGCCATCCTCCACTACAAGAACTCCAATATCAGGGTCTCAGGGCCTCCCCCTGGTGGGCCCACCACCCAGATTGCCTGGTCCCTCATGCAGGCCCGGAGCATGAGGTAATTCCTGATCCATATACCTTACGCATTAACAATATGATTTTGTACTCAGTGATGCATTTGGAATGATCATTTTTTTTATTTATTATTCTTGCATCCACGCAACCTAACCGCTAGCGGACCCAGACCGAACCCTCAAGGCTCGTACCATTACGGTATGATCAAGCCTAGCCGCACGATTATTCTATCAAATTCGGCTCCTTGGATCAACGGAAAGCAAAGATATGCTGTCAACGGAGTGTCCTTTGTTGCTGCAGACACTCCTTTAAAGCTAGCTGATTACTTCAAGATTGGTGAGTGTTTAGCATTGGAAGCATCCCCGACAAATCGTCCTATGGAAATGCGTATCTTGCAACCTCTGTAATGCATGCTGATTTCCGGTCTTTTGCTGAGATCGTGTTCCAAAACTGGGAGGATACCGTCCAGTCTTGGCATATCGACGGCTACTCTTTCTTTGTTGTTGGGATGGATGGGGGGCAGTGGACATCGGCAAGTAGATCTCGCTACAATCTGAGAGATACAGTTGCTCGTAGTACTGTTCAGGTACAGCTGATTTCAATTTGTTAATGTAGAACAGGATAAAAGTGAGATGGTGGTTTTACGTACAGGTGTACCCGAAGGCGTGGACAGCAATCTACATCGCGCTGGACAACGTGGGGATGTGGAACATACGGTCAGAGAATTGGGCGAGGCAGTACTTGGGGCAACAGTTTTATCTTCGGGTGTACTCACCTGCGCATTCATGGAGGGACGAGTTGCCCATCCCCAAAAACGCGCTACTATGTGGGCGTGCTAGAGGGCGCCACACCAGGCCCCTGTGAGACCACACAGCCATGAGAGGGTGGCAGGCAATCAAAGTCTTGTTTGGAACAACTTGTTCCCTTTTTACGGTTAATCAATTGCAACATTATTCATTGTAGCTGTGAACCTGGGTTCGATTATTAGCATTGATTTGTTCACGAGTTGTACGCCATTTTCTTACATTTACATTGAACTTGTTGTATTAATAAATCTATACCTAACGAATAAGCATAATATTGTTTTGAGGTAGGACGATCTGTGCCAGATTGATGATCACCAAACAACAGCATGGGTTGGAGTGATTTGAGAAGAATCTAGTGTTCAAAAAATGTGGAACCGCTTAAATTTTGAGCAACCTATATTAATGTTATGTATGTTATATCACAAATTAGCAGCTGATATGCACAAGACCAGGGGACGGTATGCCTTTTCTGTGATTAACACGTAGTGGAATTTTGATGGTTGGTGGTTTACCAGTGTTAAGCCTTGCTCAGCTTTTGATTCTAGTATGTATAGGCTCCCTGGCTTTTAGCCATAGATTGATGGCTTTTCAAGTTTGGTCATTTCCCTTTGGTATGGATAGTGTTTTGGATGTAAGAAAAAGCTAAGCCAAGCAAAGAAAATAAATGGTATGCTATAGTAAATGAGTTGAGAAAGAACAATGGTGCCTCTGGTTTAAACGATCTCATTATCTTTTTTACTTCATCAATCTGTCAGTTCAATATCATGTTGTCTACCACCAGGTTGAAGGCCTATTTCTAAACAATTGCTAATTTACTTGTATATCCTACAAGGTCTTCTTTTCAATCCATGCTAGCCATAGTATAGGCCATTTCTGGTTAATGACTAATATCGTTTACGCAAACAACCATAAGTCTAAGGTACTATACGCTCAAACTTTGGGATTTTAATTTTTGCAAATATCAACATGGTTTATTATTCCCCGATCTAAATTCTTATACACACAGTTTTTCCTCTTGGATTTTCATGTATCTCGCTCTAGCTTTATAGTTGTTTGGTTTTGTCAGAAAAATGGGGGTAGAATCTAGTTATAGGTTGAGGGAAATATACCATCTAATTGTCTTGTCTCTACAAGGAATGATTTTGGTACTTCGCATACACATGGAAGTTTACATTAATCTCACCTTAGTGATGTGCCGTCTTTCTTTGTATAAAGGAAAAATAATGCCGCCATCTGGTTCCTTCTTGTGATATTTTTGTTATAATTTTGTCTCTACAAGGAATGATTTTGGTACTTCGCATACAAATGGAAGTTTACATTAATCTCACCTTAGTGATGTGCCGTCTTTCTTTGTATGAAAGGAAAAAATAATGCCGCCATCTGGTTCCTTCTTGTGATATTTTTGTTATAATTTTGATTTTAGAGGACCAAATGTATGCCTAGAAAAATATCCAGCATTATGATAATTTGCACAAAGAGTGTTTATTATCCAATTTATCAAATAATATCATTTATTTTCTTCTGTCTCATACTGTCATAATGTGTTTATGACAATTTGAAAACTTATTCAGTAGCCAACCCCAATTATGTGAACACTACAAATAACTAAGATGCATTGTTTCACCTACAATTCATCATCAAAGTAATTAAACGTCGGAAATAATAATAAAAATAACTTAGAAAGAAGTATTAAACATGTTGAAAGTTGAGCAAAGTGTACGTATACTTAGAACACCACCTAACTCGTGAAAGTATAAGATACGTGGTGAAATAAACTGGGAGAAAAAAACAATAACTAGATTTAAAAAATTCAAAGGAAAAAATTGCAGGACAAACCCTAAATACCGAATAGTTTTGAATGTGAAACCGCAGTAACCGAATTAACCACACAACCTTCAGCTCGTTGGGTTATATTTATCAAAATCTATATCTATAGTCTATAGTATATAATAAATGAAAGAACACAAGGGACACGTAGGAACTTCTGGTTAACTTTAAATTTATATTTCTCGTATCTCTCTCTTATTAATTGATAATGATTTTAAATATGTAAACTAAACAATCAAATATTTAAATTATAAATCTTCTAATTCATTATTTTTTTATTTCATTAATGACAAATGACATGTAATTTCTTAATTTAATAGACAACGGTTGGGACATCCTGATGGTAAATAATGTATTATTATCGATAGCTGATGAGGGTTCAATTCTTAAGGTGCGTAGCTTTGATGGTGTTAGATGTAACTCGTAAGAGTAGATTAGGTTCAAGGTGTGTAGCTTTGATGGTGTTAGATGTAGCTCGTAACAGTAGATTAGGTTTCCTAAAAAAAAAAAAGTTAAGATGACTTAAATTGTGTTGCGGTGGTGAGGGGTTGCGACCTAGGTCACTTGTATGGACTATCCTACAAGTGTGAAAACGTAACAAACATACAAGTGTTTATATAAACATATTGAGATTACCATTTTAACTAAAAACAACGAGGGTGCACTCTCGATGATTAAGTTGATGACGTAGGAAGCGTCGGTGCTTGTATAGTGGCAGAACAAGAAATTATTTTCTATGATGTCAGTATTTTTGAATTCTTGGATTCTAGCAATCAAGACGTCATCATTTTTGGGTCGATCAATGGTTAGTGGTCGGTCGGTTGGGTAGGTTTCAAATTAAAAGGATATATGTTGTCATTGGAAAAATAATAGACGTTATTAAATGTGATAAAATATCTTTTAAAGTTCTTCTTCACGAGCTTTATGTTTTGAAACTTATCCATCACATTTCTATTGTGTTTAAAGTCAGGAATTACAAGCATCATTATATACAAATTGGATATCACTCATTATTACTTGAGTCTGTCTCACATACTTCATTAGAGAAACAAATCTCTAAATACTTGTTGTTCCAACCGGTAAAATAATATTAAATTCAATAAACAATAGACTAACAAATATTTAATATGTTTATTTGTTTCACCATTTATTTTTAAGATAAGATATACCGTTCATGTTTACAACATTTTATCTCCTTTAATATTAGCAATGTATTTGTTGAGTTCACGTATGAGTTGTCTTTTCTTTATAACTAAAATCACATGGATATATCTTGTTTAATTTTAGTATATCTGAAACCATCACATTTCTATTGTGTTTAAAGTCAGGAATTACAAGCATCGTTTATATACAATTGGATATCACTCATTTATTTTCGTGAGTCTGTCTCACATACTTCATTAGAGAAACAAATCTCTAAATACTTGTTGTTCCAACCGGTAAAATAATATTAAATTCAATAAACAATAGACTAATGAATATTTAATATTTTATTTGTTTCCCCATTTATTTTTAAGATTAGATATACGTTCATGTTTACAACATTTTATCTCCTTTAATATTAGCAATGTATTGTTGAGTTCACGTATGAGTTGTCCTTTTCTTTATAACTAAATCACATGATATATCTTGTTAATTTAGTATATCTGAAACATCAAATGCATAAAGTTATCATGGATTTGCGCTTTAAATTCTATTATTTTACAATCTACAATCTACATAACTAAGACAAGAATTTTTATTTAATTTTTTAGATAATTTTTAATCACTTATTTAACTTTAAAAAAAACTTACATAGGTTTTGTTAATAAATCAATGGTCAATGGGGTCATTAAGGTTTTTTTTTTCTGAAAACAATGATGTCAATCATAAAAAAAGACTGGTGTCATTTGGAGTTTGCACATAATAAATTTTACTTGGAACAAAAAATAGAAAGTTGTTGGTTGACTCCAACCTCGCTAAGGTGGTTCCGCACCTGCAATTGTACATCCACGATGAGCTTTTCATCGTGCAATTTATTGAAAGACAAATTCACAGTGCAATTAACTTCTTCAACATATATAAGTTTCGTAAGTATGGCTTGCATAACAGATTAGATACGGCACAATAAAACACAAGCATGATAAGTGATGACACGAACATGATACGTTCAAACATGAGCACGATCCTGTTTAGAAACATGTTACATGATAAGACCTGTTAACGGACACAATAAAAATCACATATCTAGTTAAAGAAAAATTGTCAAAAGTCTATAGAAATCTTAAATAATACATAAACCTTGACATATTTGAAACAAAAGTCATTAAAAACTTAATTAATAAATAACATACTCTTAACAGGTACATTAATAGGCAGACTCTGGATAGGCGTCAAGCTTGGCCAAAGAGTTAGTCAGTGGTACTGTGGCAGGCGTATTCGATTTAAGCGGTTTGAAATAAGGTAGGGCTTATAAAGTGAATGTATGTGAACAACAATAACATATATCATAGATGCATATATTTAATTAGTTATTTTAAATATTTTAAAATTTTAAACAGGTATGTTAACAAGTTAACAAATGTTTAACTTGTTAAGACGCAATTTTATCGTGTCTTAAACGTGTTAACCTGTTAATAATACAAAACTTGCTCAACTTAAACACGAAACATGTTAACTTAGTGTAATTTCGTGCTACTAGATCTTATTAGAAATTGCTAGCCATATTTGTAAGTCTCCACATGGTAGGTATATGAGATGATCGAATTTCAAGAAAAATGAATCGTAATAATAAACATTTATATTTATAATTTTAGTGATTATAAATTGAGATAGAGATCGGAGAGTTTGATTTTTTTAAGTTTATTGTAACTTTATTTATGTTATAAAGCCATAAATGGAGTATTTCAAGCTCTTATAAGTCATAGAAAACAATAAACGATGTAATGAGATGTAGGATGGCAAATTATTTACGGTAAATTATCATTTGCGTCTTTAATGTTTTTCTATTTTAATCATTTGTATCCTTAAAGTCTTGATTTGCCCCCTAACATTTTTTTTTATCTTTAAATCCAAATGATTAATTTTGTTAATTTTTCTGTTAACTCTTTGTGAGAGACTAAATTGCTTTTAAAAATAAAAAATAAAAAAACTTTATAGAACCACCATATCATCTTCTTCTTTATTATCATAAACTCTCTCTCTCTCACTTCATCACCACCACTGCCACCATAAACACCACCACCCATCACCATCACAACTGCCCCCCTCACCACCACCGTAGATTAAAACCCCCAAAACATCACCAACCCACTCACGCATACTCATTTCAAGCCTTAATTTCGATAATGCAACCCCAGAAAACACTACCGGGACCAGACCCACCGTCGCTCTCCGCCATCAAAGTCAAATCATCATCCCACCGTTTCCGCCCTAACGCCATCGAAAACCCCACCGCCGGTGCCCTACGCCGTATCGGTATTGCCATCAACCTCAGCGACGAGAGCGCCTTTGCCGTTAAGTGGGCCGTCCACCAGAACCTCCGTCCCCCCCCCCCCCCCCCCGACGTCGTGACCCTCATCCACGTCCGCCCAACCTCCGTTTTCTACGACGTCTTCGTCGACTAGGGCTCTGTTCAATACGACGAAATGGGGGAGTGATGGGCGCCTTGGGAGTGTTAGTGATTACTGTATGCGACACTGTGTGTGTCCGGTGGTAGTTGTGATGTATCCTGGTGAGAAGGATGTTGTTGCTGCTGTTGAGCTTGTTGCTACTGCATATGATGATGAAGATGTACCAGGACGCCATGATGCGATTGATGAGCAAAAAAGTTAGTGTTTTTTAACCTTGTTACATGGTGAACAACGGTGGTGGTGGTGGGCGACAGTGGTGGTGGTGGTCGCGGCGGTGGCGGTGGTGGGGGCTGCGGCGGCGGTGGTGGCGGTGGCGACGGTGGTGGTGGGTGGCGGTGGTGGTCGTAGTGGTGGTGAAGAGATGATGCGTGCGTGTCCTATATTTTTTTATATTTTTTATTCCTAGAACAGTTTAGTTTTTTTCACAAAAGACTTAACAGAAAAACTAACGGTGTTAGTCATTCGGATTCAAATAGAGACAAATTTAAAACTTTAGAGGGCAAATTGAGACTTTGATATTACAAAGATAAAGTGGTTAAAACGAGAAAAAGTAAGAAATGCAAATAATAATTTTATCATATACACTCGTTAATTAATTAATTAATTAATTAATTACTAGCTAAACTAATCTAATCAAATGCATACAGCTAGCTAGCTGATCGTTGAATCAAAAGGCCATCATGATGACGTAAAGAAAAAACATATATTTACAGTCAACTTGGTGGCTAGAAAATCATATCAAACTCAAAGCATGCGCCATTCATGAAGTTGCCTGGAAAAAACACGTGTATATATATATATCTAATAAATATCAAACCAAAAACTAAAATTCAAACTTAAAAATTAATAATATATATCCAGTAGTTCAATATCATTAAGTAGCACAACAAGGAAATGAAATTAATTGCATGTATGTAATTATTTGACGTGACGAATTAAATAAAGTGGAGTGTATGATATGTACCTACTACCTAGCTCGCTCCTCCTAATTAAGTCCTAAGAGCTGATGGAGTACGTACGTATATGATGACAATAAACGATAACTAAGGTACGACGTACGTACTTACGTACATTAATTAACTCCGATCTATCCGGCCGGCCTAAGTATGAAAACGTACGTGATGGAAATGAAAGAAGAAAAGAATTAATTTGAAAACGTACGTACGTACAGCTTTCAATTTCAATTCACTACATATATAGCAGCTAGCTATATATACGTACGTGAATTAATTAATTAAGCGTTTTAAATTAATTGTACGTTGTCCGTCCGGCCGGAGTCAGAAGTGATAGATAATGGATGTGATCGCTGCAGCTAAGGCGGCGGTGAAGTTTGGATCAGAAGTGATGGCATCGCAGAGGGAGTTTGCATGCGGCTGCTGATTGGAGACATGAAATCTTGAAATTGAATGGTGTCCAGCTTGGGGATCATGTGATGATGGAGGGCCGCGGGTAAGGTCTAATGTGACTGTTGGGAATGGTGCTGACGTGGATATTAATGAGGCAATAGCAGCAGCTGGCGGAATAGCCAAATCCAATGGACTGGACGTTGAACCTGAGAGCAGCATGGTAGCTGCAGCTGCTGTAGTGGACGCCATTGCTACTGCTGCCGGTGGGAGAGGATGGCTGTGGCTCCCTTCGTAAGTGGTTACTAATATTGTCTCATCATCAGCCCATCTTTGAACTTGTTTCCGAACTGGGCATCCCACACCCATTGTGCAACGGTAGTATGCTCGCGGACACGGGTTCCCCTTGGCCACTTTCTGCCCGTATTTTCGCCATTGGCATCCATCGCTGATCTGCACACAAACCAGTTAAGTTAACCAACCACCATGTCATAACATATATATATATATATATAATGATCATATATATCCGGCCATCCATATATCACTTGAACAACTACAACCTACCTAGCTACCCACCTATTAATTACTTTCTAATGATATTAATATATATATAGCACACGCGCACGCACACACGTACGTACCATTGATGCTTCTGAACGTGCCCGAACAGAAACACGAACTTTACGCATTGTTGCTTCATTTGTGTGGTCTGCATTAATCAATCGGGGAACTTTATTAGACACCCATACATGATCTGACTCAGGGGTATCCTCACGGCCAATAGTCGTCTTATGATCAGCATTCTTTGACATCGGATCAACTGCCTTCAAAACCGAAGCCTTTTCTTCCGAGGAAGAATCACGAGACTTCAATTCATGAGGTCCCGATTCCATCAACTGTCTAGGAACGGGAGCGGCGTCCGGACGATGCAGATCAAGTACCTCTTGCTTCTGAATCTCAGTCTGAATGCTTTCATTTCTCAAGGCTGCTTGTTCTTGTTGTTGCATTAGCCTCACAAATTCTATATGCAAGGCATTGTAATTGTTGCTAACTTGTAAATACATCTCTTTAAGCTTTAGGTTCTCCAGGTTCATTCCTTGTATTTCACTTTGCATTTTTGCCAACTGAAAATTAATATTAAATTAATAATAATCTTTAGTTGATTTCAGTAAGTACGTACTATACGTGTTTGATGTTTCTTAAACCCTATAATATCATTTCCGATTATCATATCGTAATTGATAATTAAGATAAAGATATAAAAGTCTGCGGATCTCAATTCGCTAGTTTCTTGATTAAATGAAGAATTATATTTCGAACCTAGCTAGTTTTTAAAAAGACATTTGTGTCCCATAAGGTAGGTTCAATTCGTAAGAAATTATTAAATTTATTTTATTTTATCACCAGAATTCTGTGTATACGTACGGTACTATGGTAAACAAACTAACTAAAACGCGCCACTGAATTATAAATTTCTAATAAATTGGATTTATGCAAATTTTGTACATATAGATAGAATATATATGATCGTAAGTACGTACGTTTTAAAATGTTTACCTTATAAGCAGTAGGCCGGTTTTCATCCCCGTCACCCATGGAGGATCGATCATGTGTAACCATATATAAACCCGTCTATATATATACATATATATCAAAACAAAATAAAAAAGTATATTAATACATAAGCTAGCATGCATGCATATAAGCAAATATCAAAATGAATAGTCACTAACATTGATAGGATGGTGATGATTGTCCTTGTTGAGAGGCGCAAGATGATTTGAAAAAAGATCCATCTCAGCGAGAGAATGATCTTGTTCTGCAAGCCTCGTCACCAATGGCTCAGAGGTATCTAATGTTGCTCCCAAACTAAATTTCCCCATAAATCAAATCAAATCAAACAGAGAATGAAGGTGTAGTTGTCGTTGATCAGAGATTTTAAGAGTCTTTTAACGTTGGAAGCAAAGAGGGTATATATATATGTATATACACACACAAAGTCACAAGGAAAAGAAAAGCTAGGAAGAGTCGTGAGGACCAAAACATTGGCTTTTTTTTTCTGATTGATGGATACGTGTGTATGTGTGTGAATTAATTGATGTAAAGTGTGTGTGTGTGTGTGTTTGTTTGTTAATTTGTGAAGTCAGATTTTGACAAAAGTGCGTAAGCTCATGCGTCATGATTGGCAATGTAGGTTTCAGATGGAAGTTTCCTCTGCAACTTAATTCTATAAGACCAACTTTGACTCTATCTAACTTTGCTTGTAATTTCTGAACACCTATCCTTAACCTATTTAAATTGCTTTCAATTATTATTCAATTAAATAACAACAGAATTTTCTTAACTTTTTCTAACATAAAAACAAACTTTAATTTTTTTAAAAGATATACGACTATACCTACATATATAACATTATATTCCAAAATCAGATTTAACTCTTCAAACACATAATAAACATAAATATAAGAATCACCTAGAAATCAAAACAAACTTAAAAACATTATGCACGCATGAAAGGCAAAATTGCCATACAAAAAAAAAATCACTTTCTTTTTTATGTGGTGTCATAATATATTTTCAAATTAAGGCATTATATTTTATAATATTTTGATCCTAAAAACTTTTAAAAAGAATCATATAATATGAAAATTAAGACTATGTTTAGCGGTTGACTAGTTAGAATATCACTTAAATATCATGTAGATAACAATCATTTCACTAAAATCTTTTTTTAAATCAGTGTGGTGGTTAACTAGTGTTTAGAGTCCTTATTGATGCATAAACATATGAAAATTTGTGTTTAGCAGCCGTTAAGGGTTTGGAGCCCTATAGGTTTATAGCTCTTTTTACTATCTTGTAATGATGTTTGAAGCCTCACTTATGTCTATATCATTATGTTTGGAGCCCCACTACGTCTAGTCTAAAGTTAAAAAGAGAGACATAAACAAAATTAACTTATTTTAGTTTGTTAAAAATCATATATAAACTTAGCTGTTAAAATTAGTAATTAGTTTTACAGAACATTAAAACACCCTCTAGCTACCGGTTTAACAAATCAAATCTTGCTCCTTTGAAGTCTGTTTAATTATTGTAAACATTGTAATGCTAAACCATACGTATGCTGTCACTAATGAAGAAATTAAAGTTTATTGAGTGTGACTTGTATTCAATAAACATATTTAGTGATAAGTATCTTTCTGGAATTGGTCTGCTTTCTCCGTGCGGTGCGGCGTTTTGCACGTGATCAAGCAATTAAAATAGTCAACGTCTTTGACGGTTGAGAGTTTGCTGAAATGTGGATCGATCGGACCGGACCCACGGGACTTCTTTGATCACTAAAAGGTAAATTGTGTACTAATCTATTTCTAGCAAAATTTATCACTTCTACCCTATAATTCTTTAAAATTTTAATATTTTCTTCTATTACTTTTAATTTATGATGTACTATTATATAATTTTACTTAATGTTTAAGATATTTAAGTTAAATTTATGCATATGATACAAATACTATATGCAATATTTAATAATTTGCTCTCATTTAGAAAACTTCTCCTAACTGATATAATATTTAATACAAATTAGATTTTTTAATTCACTACATTAAGTATAATCTTATTAATACATTAAAATTATGTATCTAAATCTACATTTACTATTTATTTTTTTTATAACTAAATACTATTTAAATAATTATCTAACTTGATACTTAAGTATATAATTACTAATATATACATAATACTAATAATAAAAATAGTAATAAAATAATAATAATAATAATAATAATAATAATAATTTTAATAATAATAACAAACAGTGTTTAAGGCAGGTCAAAAAAAACATCGACTCGTCACATCACGACGGCCAACCTACTATATATTAACAAATAGAAATGATGATGAATATTGAAATTACATGTTTTCTTAATGTTATCATAACAGTTTTTTTTTTCTCCAAAAGGATAAAAAACTTAATTTTTCTTATACAATTTTACGTTTAAACACTTGAGAATTTTATGAAACTAACAATAACCCTTTTTTTTTTCTAATTAACTATCTACTGATTTAGTCTTTTTTTATTTTACACTTAAACCCTTAAGATATCTCAGATTTACACTTAATCTGTTGAACTTCAATAAAGTTTTTTCCTTTTTTATTCTAAACAATTTACAATACAACTCGTTAATTTTAATAAAGTTATCATTAATACATTCGCTATTTTTCTCATTTGCTTCAAGCATTTATTTTTATAGTACTTCTTTATGTTATACTTTTTTATCAGTATTTCGTGCATGAATTTTTTTTCAGATGGTTAATACAAACGTATAAGTCGTTAAAATTAAGCCTTTCAAACAGCCCCCACGCATGGCCCATGTCACGCCCCCTAGTTATGATATAATTGTTCATATGTACATTTCAACGTATGTATTATCACAAAACTGATCAAGTTTCATATACACGTATTAAGTATGACTTAATTTGTTATAAAATTTATACCAAGATTTAGAGAAAGATAAATAAACCTTATAACGTTATAATGCAACTATCTACCAAATCTACTCCATCATTAACACCACAGATCTCCATTATAGCCTCCCTGATTGAACCAGAAACCCTAGATTCACCCTAATCGAAAGATTCACATACACATACATCGATTAAAACACACACATCTCACATAGTGATTTGATGGTGAGAGGAGCAAACAGAAAAACAAAGGGGAGAAGCAAAGCGAAGGGCTTCAATTTGGGTTTTCTTATCTTAGATTTGGATAGGTCTTCGATTAGGGTTTTTTCTGGTTACAAGCATGTTTAGAGATGATGAAAAAGACAATAGTGGCAGCATTGTTTGGGGGGCTTCCATTCTGTGGAGCTGATGGCAGTGGTGGAAGGCCGATGGTATTATCGTCGGGTTGTGAACCGTAAGGGGAGTAAGTGAGTTATGATTTAATTATTTTGAATATATATTAAGTAATTTACAGAAATAATCCCCCCAAATAATAACAAGTTTATATAAGTTGCGTTAATAGTTCATGTTAGTAAGGTCACTAAAATATTATTGTAATTTACAGAATAATTTAATTATGCTGATAGGTTGGAGTTAATTGGTACGGATTGTAAATCATTGGGAGAAAAAAAGTTATAACTATTTAAAGGCAAAGTGTTATTTAAACTAGTAAAAGCAAAGTTTTGCTCTCAAATTTTCATGTTAATTAAAAGTTATAATGTGAGACCTGTAAGTTATTGAAGAATCACTATAACTAAGTTCATTTAAAGTTTATAAGAAAGTTGATCATGAAGTGTTAAACAATGTACTAAGACTAGAACCGAAAGGAATCAGGTTGAAAGTGTTTCGAGTTTCCATGATTATCAATCAAGTTGCCTACAATCATATTTTCTTGTTGAATGTAGAGCTTTTATGAAGAATTATTATTTTATCTTGAACTAGCTAGAATGGAAACGGTAAACGTTTTCTTCTCGATTCCTAATTGCAGCTAATTAATTATAGTTTACTTGATATCGGATGGCTTTATTTTTAATTCTTGACGGGCCGGGATGGATCACATAAGATCATATTAAAAAAAATGTATGATTTTAAGAGTGTGGCATGTACGTGCACTGACTATATTGTAGTCAATTATTGAGTTATACTTTTTTAAGAGTAGAAGACTTTTTCCCGAAGCATTTAATTGAAGCAATGGTGCCCTTTTGTTTCCTGCATTAACCTTGCCAGTTGTAGTCCCTATAACCAATTAAACCATTAGTCAAACCAACTAAACCTCATCACGAATGTATCTGTCACGTACATACTCCTCATTATTCGTATGGTAAATCTTTAATTCTCTATTAGGTCCAGTATCACATAATAAAGCCTAAAATCAAAGGTGGTCATAAAATATCACAGGCTGCAAAATAGCCGAGAAGTAGACCTATAACTAATGAGTTTGAAGCTGTGTACACAAATTTATTGACCTGTAATTTCAAAAACAAATTAAAAAATTACCGAATTTTAAGAGCATTTACATCAGTTTCTTTTATCATTATATATATTTTATCATTATTTTTTCTTCTCTACTCATAGTCATTTTCAAAAATTTTAAAAAATTTATAAAGACTTAACAATGATTTCCTAAATATACAGATAAACAATAAAATTTTCAGTCTCCTTCATTCATAACCACTTACAACTATTTTTTTAAAATATAAGAAATACACTCACATAAATAAATAAATAAATAAATATATATATATATATATATATATATAATATATATATATATATATATATATATATATATATATATATATATATATATATATATATATATATATATATATATATATATATATATATATATAACAAAGTTAATGTGAATTCTCTAATTATATTTTACAACAGTCTACATATTGCATAATGCTTCGGTCTCGTATCAATAGTTTATTTGCATTTCTCTTTTTGAAAAAGCAAGTTGAAAACAAAATGTAGGCTGGAAAGTACGTGATGCGTGTGGAAAAGTGATTCATTGATTGCAAGATTTCAACAAAGTAAAATGTATGGAGCGGAGGTTTGGTGGACAACCAAAATTGGAAAAAAGTTGGTGTGCATGAAGCAGTAACATAGGATTTCAAACACAAGAAAAAGAGCCCACATCGTATGCTATTTTTTTATTATCTATTAGTATTTACAATAATAATTAATGATAATACTAATAATAATTTCTAACAGATGGATCGTTATTTACATATGATCCGAGCATCTGTACGTATTTGGTAAAATCTGTATCAGCTTTAATATTAATTAATTAGACATCTATTATCAGCTTTAGTGTAGTTATACATAGAGTTTTCAGGATTATAACTCATCGTTTGTTGGACCGGTTGGACGTACGATTATGCCTATTTGAATCATTTTTTATTTGAACCGGCCGGTTGTCGGTCAGGCTTGGTTTGAACGCTGGTTGGATTGGATCACTTTATTTCCATTTTTATTATAATTTCACATTTAAAATCTCATATTTTAATTTAGTATTACATGATCCATATATTAATTGTTTAATATTGAAAATTCATACCAACACATATAGTATTAATCCAATATTTTAATTTAATTAGATATATTAAAGTAATTTCAGGTTTTCCTCTTATGTATGGCGTGATTCGATTATTTAGTCCTATCCAACCGATCAAAACAATAAATAATATGATCTGTAGCTCTTCGGTTCGGTATTTAAAACATTAAACTTATATGAATTATATCTAATATAATTTTTGTTATATCAGAAATAATAAGTTAAGAAAAAAGTTGTTTAAAAGGTCATGAGAAAATAAAAAAGAGAGAATAGATTTACAATAAAAGTCCTCAAATCCTTAAAATTTTTAGAATAAAATATAAGAAAGTTATTTCTAGATATCCACCATCATTTTTGATCATTACTTGTGGGCTCAAGGATGTAAACAAACAAAATCGAACCAAACCGATTCATATTCGTTTGTTTAGAATTGAACTTGTATACGAATAGTTTATGAACACATAATCGAATGAAAATTATTGTTGGTGTTCATTGATTAAGGAATTGAAATTGTTGACAAATGGTTCACGAATACATGACCGATCAATTCACAAACACATAAGTAAAAAAAAGAAACACAACATACTGTTTTATACAATAAAACTCAATATTATTCATCACAAACTTAGACATAATCACCTTAAATAAATATACAGTTAACTAGTTTACATAATAATTGTATGCATAATTATAAATGAACCTTAACAAACTAACATGAACGAATGTAAATAAACGAACATATTACCAAACTTTCACAAACGTTAATGAATGAACGAGACCTTTGTTCGTGTTCACTTACTAAGCAACCCGAATTTTTTGATCATGTTCGTACCACTATTAGACGAACTACTTAATCAAACTTCCCTACGCACGGTTCACGAGTAGTTCTTGTTAATTTCATTTCATCTACAACTCTAGTTAGGCTTTATTTTATCGAAGAACAGTGGTATTTTGCTGTGATATTAGCTTTTACATCTTTTATGCATCAATGTTTAAAAATAACGTATACGATAGATCTCGCTCGTAATAAAACTAATTGTATGATTTTAAAGAGTGTGATGAAACAAACGTTTCTTCTATCTCAAAGAAGAAAAAGAGGCCACCATCATTAAGAACTCACTCCACTTTTTTATTTGACACAAAATGATATTTTATCCTACAATTATATAAATGTTTTTCTATATGTGACGTGCAAAAGCAAACTATAAATTTTCTAGTAGAAAGGCTCTAATTTTCTTATATTGCCATCATATTTAAATCCTTGGACGTCCTTTCTTTTCAAAGAATTTTATAGAAAAACATGTTTTTGCTGTTATTCATAGTAATTTCTTATCAAGTAGCTATTTTTCCCAGTTACACGACAGCAGTTTAGTTGTTACCGGTTTGGCTCATCGAAGAACATAAAAACAAATATCGAAATTGGTTCTGATAATACCAATACTAGCAAAGATATTGTTCGCTCATAAATGGTCAATTCGTCACGATACTGCAATGGTAAATGTATTCGTTATAGCCTATGAAAAATAATCGATTTTGAATAGAACTCCATTTAAAATAAATTATATGAGAGTATTGACCAAAAGAACTAGAAACAGTAGCGCATTCCGCTTTTTTAAATACTAATGAACGAAAGTTATTTTATGCGCTACGCGGCAAGAGTTTGGTTGTTTTTCTTTCGAGCTACATAGCATGAGTTTGGGTATTGCCTCGACTCGTTAAAAACCATAAAAGTGAATACCAACAGTAGTTCGATTAATACCGGCAATGATATTTTTTGCTCATAATCGGTTCGGTTCGTCACTATACCGCAACAATAACTACACTTATCCTACAATGCTGAAAAATTTCTCAATTATAAATATAACTCCATTTTCAAAAGAAATTATATCAAAATGTTGCCAAAAAAATTAAAAAGTTTTGTACATTTTGTTTTTTTTTAATTAAAGAACGAAAGTTATGAAAAATAAATTTATCATATAGTAAAACCGGTTTAAAGCATAAGTTATATATAATAAGATGAGCATGAAATTAGAAAATAAAATGAAACCTACTAAAATTTTGTGACAAACTTATAAACCCCCCAAACTTTTATGACACTACTGAAAACAACTAAACGTCTATTATTGACTTCTAAATACACGAAGCACAAGAAAATCCGTTTTTCTTATTGTAAAAATCTTTCTTACTATAACCTTTTTGTGTGCGTATATCATTTAGTTATTAATATTTATTTAAAAGATACCACTAGTATGAAAAGTCAACAAAACAGTTGATGCTTTGAAAGCAAGGAGCGAATACTGAAAATTTCAAAGACTCAAGGTAAGAAAAGGGTTCGAATTAGAGAATTGTTGACCAAAATCCTCGAAGCAGATGAACATGATTTAAAAATTATTATATTTCATGTTTGGTGAATTTGTTGGCATGTGAAGATTCACATATATATATATATATATATATATATATATATATATATATATATATATATATATATATATATATATATATATATATGCATCAGATTCATCATATAGCTAGTTTTAATTTATCTCTGACTCCTAGCTAGCTAGCTTTTGTATAAAACACAAGTACACACTAAAGCTTTGTTTATGTTAAAACGACGCTAAAGAATTGAATATAATTAAACCACCACAGTCCACTTTTTCTTGTAGTACTTTCTTGACCTTGTGATTATATATGTGGCACACAAATTTCTTTGCCATTTTCATAAGGATCAAATTGGTTTACTTGTAGTACTTTCTTGACCTTGTGATTATTAGACTTGCTAGCTGGAAAACCTTAATTACTTGGGGAAGAGTTTAAAAGAGTGAACCTCTCTCACAAGAAAAACGCAAACTCATAAATTATTAATTATATAACTCGTATATAATTATAATATTCGTAAATAAAATTAGTGAAAATTCATATTTTCATTTTGTATCTCTTACATATTCTTGCTACACAACAATTTTTTTATCAATACAACAAAATTCATAAGCTACACATGCATGATTTTCAGGGAGTTAATATTGATCGCGGTAGAAACCAAAAGAACAAAGTAATTAAGAACTAAAGAACAAAGTAATTAACTTATGTTTTCTTGTTAGTAGACAAATGAAAGCACTTTGCAGAATTTGCATACATTAAGCATGCATATATTACATGACCAAAATAAAAGAATTATATATATATGATTACTTATTTGGAGTAAAAATTTATATATTCAAATAAAATTATTTCAATTTATGAAATTTATAAATATATGACCCGCCATAAGAGCCTTGGGCAAGCCTACCAAGGTACATATCGACTTTGTCGCAAGAAATAAAATGAATTGCTATTTGCAACTTAAGACTTGCACTATATTAATTGTCTTCAATTCTAGCTATCGATCTTATCTAATTAAGCAGCGTAAACTAACGCATGAATTCCCGGCCTCTCTTGCATCTGTTGTTGCACCCTCCGCAATGACGTTTTTTCCCTTGCAACAAAGCACGCAGTTAGTTGTGTTTATCAGTCTTAACATTTACACATTTCTTCTTGCAATAGTCTGGTCCTGGACTCCCTCTAGCTCAGCTCGACATAGTTTTGGGTTCTTGTTGCATCTCAACAATCTCCTCCAGTGTTGACCAAGGAATCTGCTCACTCCTCTTAACCAACTAGAAGTCGAAATGACATCTCCGTCATCGTCTTCAATTGGTGTTGCGGTAAGATTAATGGTTAAAGCCATGAGAATGATTAGGGTTATCAAGACCTTCTAAATAAGACCAATATTCATGATGAGTGAGAAAGATGTAATGTGGTTAAATTAAGGTTTGGATTATGGATGACAATAATTTACCGGAAAGAATGTATCCTACTTATAGGGGACTTTGAGATTGATGGCTGTCTTTGGTTGAATAAAGTTAGGCTTTTTGATGGTACTTTTGTAGATCGAGGCTTCACTATAACCAATTTTTATACCCGTCCGGTGGTCGGATATTTTAATGTCAATATCGGAATAACTATTATTCTTTGCGTTCTAAACAAAAACATATGTTTAAGATCAAAACAGAACTCGTTTAAACTATTTGTAAAAAAACAACTCGCTTAACTTATTAGTAAAAGATAACGGACCTAAAAAAACACAAAGCACTGAAAGGACAATATGTATAAAGATGATCAGAAAACTTGCCAGATCATTTATCCAAACACAATGGGTTTAAAAACTTAATTGGCCACAAAGAAAAATTATTGACCACATCTAGTCAGCCTTGTAAAGTATAAACCGATTTCAAACCAGCAGATAAGATAGGATCGGAACAAGTTTCACCGAAGCCAGTTTCACTACCAGTTTTCAGTACCGGTTTAAATGGTAGCAATGCACAAAAAGCCAGGACTGAGTGAGACGTGAAAGACATTAACATTAAAACTGGGTGTGGGCCAGCCAGTTCGTGAAAGACCAGCCCAGTCAGGCCCAGAACCAAACCCCATCAGGTCTGGGTTCAGCCCAATCCACAAAATGTTTATTATTAATTTTACAACAGCATCAATGGCCTAACAGCAGGACACGGGTTTAAACAACCGCCTGAAGGCTGAAAATGGGAAAACTGAGTCATTTCAATGACAAACTACTCTGTATACTCTAGCTATATATGATGTACGATATGATGAGTTGACAATCTGGATATTTGTAAGCAAGTCTTAATAATAAATATCTTTCAAGTCATGGAGACGTATCAAAACTCCCGTGGGTCAGAAGCCGCATGGCCCCATCTCTAGAGAACTTGCGAGCAAACAGAAAACAGGGCAATAATATCGCATTACCCTTGCACCACTCTGTTCGGTGTTCAGTCTCATAATACACATGGTCTATATCCTGCAATGCAATTCATAAAATAGGTGGTTCCGCCTTTTTAAGCTGTATAAATATATTAATTATAATATGGGACCCAACAATGAAGACAACAGTATAACCTTGATTCTTTTGATTTGTTGAGGGTCGGCACTTGCATAATTATAGGTTACAGGATGCCAGCTTCTCGTTTCCATGTTTGTGGCAGACTGGATCCATGAGGTATATGTTACCGTTCGCCTCTCAAGCTCTCCCTCAACATCATTCATCTTATGAAACAAAATAAATTGAAATCAGTTATAAAGAAAATAAGATTTCATCAGAAATTATAAAATGTTTCTTACTGCAAGTAACGTCTGCACGTAATGCTCATCAGGGATGCAATTATGCTGCTTCTGAAGTTTCTGCGCAAACAATACTATTATACAGGATTTACAAAATAAAATAAGGGGAAAAAAAACTATTGAATTCTAGGCACTTCCTTGACTACTGATTTCAGGAAAATGTTAAAAGTATAACTTACAAGATTTTGTTTTCCTTTACTGGCATCTAAGGGTGGACGTCTCTGCAAATCATTAATGTTAGTAAGAAATAAAATCAATGGATCAAAAGATTATTTCCTTTTGTGTTTATCTTATCATGCGAAACAAACCAGCATGTATATTTGTATCTATGAAATACAAAACATACTACCTTACATAACTTTTTGAAAACTGGAAATACAACATCATCATATGCTACAACTTTTGCATGGCTTCGAACTAAAGCAATCCACTGAAAAATTCAATTAAAAGAAACCAAATTAGAGTAATATTACATATGATAAACTGTGATTACTTCCATAGTTCTCAAATAGCATTATGTTTCAACCTGTGAGCCTTTTCGCCATTTCCTCATTGGTATAACAGAAGACATCCTAGGACTGTAGCGACCTTCTTTCATATCAAGAAAGCTAAAAAGCATAAACACATATCAACACAAATTTCTATGAGGGTACTTGGATAGTTGGATATGTAATTTGAAAGCAATCAACTGACTATTGCAACCGTACATCAGGCCAAAGTGGCCAACCAACCCCCAAACCCCGCGCATGCGTGAGTCTCGTGCACTGGGTTGGCCTTTGAAAGTTGCAATAATCAGTTTCTAGCATTCGAGTAACCTATGCTTGTTTATAGTTATCTGATATTTAGGTGTCGAATAAAGTAATTATTCAAAGTAGGATAAACTTACTTATATACCCTTATTCATCCATTACTTTCTAATTAGTTGGAGTTTGCTAACCGCTCAATGCCATCAAAAAGGGGTAACTTTGTAGAATAGTAACCAACTTTTAAAAGTGTTCCAGTTAGATCACTCAAGTTTCAAAAGTGTTCCAATTAATTCACTCAGCTTTCATGTTTTATATATATTATAGGTTTTAACATGGTTTTTAGAAAAATTTTCTTTTTGTTTCAATAAGGAAATATTTTTTTCTTCTTTTTTATGCTACTGTGGAGTAGTAAAATGGATTTTAAGTAATTTTTTTAATATATTTACATATAAAAGAAATCTCGACCCCCACATTTTCTCCTCCATTTCTTTCTTGACAAAAAAAAATCCAATGATTGTGATCCAATTTGCACAAATATGCATGAGTAAACTAATTGGAACACTTTTAAAACGTGATTACCCCCCCCCCCCCCCCCCCCCATTCTGTGACACCTTTTGCCCCATAAAAATTGATTATTACTAGAAACAGCAATAGTGCTTCAAAACACAAGAAACAAATGAAGGTAATAACCACACCTGTCCACGAAACTTCTAGAAGATCCCATCAGATAGTTGTAAATATAGCTAAAGTTGTAGAGGGGAACACAACTGTATATAAAAGAAAATGTGATATAAGAACAATAACAGACTTAAAAATAGTTATGATTAATGACGATGATGATGGTAATAATATTAACAACATTATTAGTATTGATAACGATAACGATAACGATAACAATGGTGCTAGTGAACATGAATACATACCTGTCTGATATAAGAAGAAACCTCTGGTTTGCAGGATTTTCAAGAGCTGCTCGGAGCAGCAATCTTTCAGCTTCAATCATACTCGATTCGCCCCAACCTACCTGCAACATCACAACTACAATCATTTGATAAGATAAGAAGAGACAAGTTGAATGCTATTCTTTAAGAATTATAATCAATTGTGAGTTTATAGCAAAGGGAATATGCTGCCATCACCTTAATGCTATTGCTTAAATGCCGACCATAAAAAAAGCTGGACCTTGTGGTGGTTTCATCGAACACAAAGCCAGGTTCCGAATGGATATAAATCGAGTAATTGGCTGCATCAGCATTCTGCTTTAATGTTATTACTATATGCATTGGTGGACAAAACAAGAAACCCAACAATAATACGATTATAGCGTCTGACTGAGTTTCATAATACCATCTGATCTATCTATAAACAAGGTCAACCGACCGATGGGCGTTAAAAGCCTCCATCTGTTCCTAAGGAAACGTATTTCAAAGAAAGAGAAAGAGCCCCCTGAGTTAGTCGTTTTTGTTTTCCATTGACCGAATCTAAACCATCCAACGATGTAAACAATATATTTGGAATGAAAGGTGTTTTAGGGTTTCCTTGAAAAGCAGTATATATATCAATATATGAAAATTGAAAGAAGTGAAGAAGGGTTTAGCAGTAATTAACCTGGAAGAAGGTGTGCCAGAGAAAGTCAAGGGGAAGATCCCGACGAACTAAAAACATGAAAGCAAGTCTAGGGATAGGGTTAGGGTTAGGGTTTGCTTCGTCCGGGAGGCGATGAAGATAGTAGAATTGGATCCTCACAAGTGCAATCACCAAAAGGATGAAGCTTAGAACAAGTGAAAGCTTCCAGATTAGCATCAAAGTCTGGCCAGCTGCCCTTTTCCTCATAGTTTGCGGATCATCTCATCCTATTCGTATTAGTATGGATTTGATTTTCCTCGAACAATTGGGGGTGTTCCCGAATAGAGGAGGTAAGGTAAGAAAAAGTCGGATCGTATAAAATATCTTATAACCCGATGGGTAGCCCCACTTTTGGCATTTATCGACGGCGATAGTTCAAATCGTTACCCTTCTCTTCCGACTTGAACTACGATTTCATTTACCAGAGCTTACGATTTCATCATATCTAACTATAACCTCTATGGAATTTTGCTTTTTTGTTCAAAACGTGAAACAGGTTCAATTTTTTTAGATCGAGTTTGGGTTATGTAGCTACTGATCAAAGGTTTGTTAGTGGGTTGATGCCAAATTCAATTTTTTCTTTTTTGTTTTTTTATTTTAGTACATCTTCACTGCCTTTGATTAGTTCAATTGGGTGTTAATTTGAGTAACCTATCAACGATTTGAAACCTTAGATCGCTACTCGTCCCGTTTGTTATCCTCTTCTTCTTCTCAAATGATGTTCAATGATTTTTGTGTTTTATGGTTGACATCCGTGTTAAATGTACATATTTGCTTTTGTGTGATTATGCCGGTGCATTTTTCAAATTTAAAAGCCTTAATATAGAACCGAACCAAAAGAATAATGGCGAATGAGTAAAATTATAACCACCCATGTGAATACAATCGCCGGTCAAAACATAGATAGATAATTGCTCAAATAAACACACAGTATAACAATTGTGTACCGTAACAAACTCCATCTGAAAAAACTGTCAAAACCAATAACCAACCATACAAGAACATGTAACTCTGAAGTGGACCATAAGTTGTAAAAAAGGAGGCCAAAGGACGGCAAACGCACCTTCACATGCCAATAGAAGGTAGATCGCGGTGGCCTTTGCGGATGTTGAGTGGCACGTGACGGTGCGTGGAAGGGTGTTTGGTGGTGGCTTTCTAGAAAAGACTAATCGACTATAACGGTTCTGATGATGGCGATGGCGAGAGTTAAGGATATCTCAAAAAAGATTTCAATAAGTGGCTTGAGTCTTCAACCAATAAAGAAACTTTATTTAACATATTTGTCTCCAAGCAAAACCCAAAAAGAAAATTGATCCTACAATTCACCGACACATATTTGTTGTTATTTTGCATAGGATTTTTTCAGGGGAAGTGATTAATCTTTTTTCTAGAGTAAATATACTGGATATTGGTTGATAAATGATGACTATATATTTCTTTTTTCAACGATATACAAGTGTGTTTTTCCCGAAATGTATAACAATAGATAAATTAAATTACCCATGAGTATGATTCATGGCTTATGCTTTTGGTCAATAATTTCCTCGGCCGCATTGATTGGCTCAGCTGTATGATGTCTTTTAGTGGGAATGATCGGAGTCCCGTCATAGTGATCATTAGAACCCTCATCCTTGAAAATAGGATGAACGTAAGCATTCTCAAGGTAGCCTTTTAGGTTCATCGGTTCCCTTACTCGGTCAAGAGTGTCTTTATTCATGGCTTCCTGATTTATGAAAAGAAAGAAAAGCGTTACATGACAAATTACTAACTTACCATAACATGAGACTTTCTTTAGTTCCTACCTGTAAGGGATATCTGATAAACGCAGGTTCAAAGCGACCTTTACAGTAGATATGGAAGCCGATTGTGAGGACTGGAAGTGCAAGGAGAACCGGGGTGGAAGCAGCAGCGTGTTTTGTACTCAACAACCCCATCAAAAGTATCTGTGAGATAATCAACGCCGTGATCACCCGTCCATGGACATCAGGCCAGAATGCTGCCCTGCTTTCGTATTTTGGGTTGTACACATTAATTACCTGCATCCATCTCAACACAAGCAATCATGTTATATAAACTTCCAATTCCATCTATTAATTCATGCACCATTGTTACCTGATGACGATAGACGACGAAGGCTAGCCCGAAGAAAACCAAGATAAATGGAATTAATAGTGGTGTCACCACTGCATAAACAAGGCCAATGAGAAAATAGAACTGTATTTGAGGTTCTCCTGTGTTGAAACCGATGCTTCCGGGGTTCATGGCCCTTTCTCTATCCCTTTCAGTTTTAACTAAGAAAACATTTTTTAGGTGATAGATCACCAAAGCTTTTAACCGCAGAATCTCTCCGGCAGTACCACTCCACCCATCAACCATTATATATGTTATGAAAAAAGTTGCTTTCATTGGGATTGCGATTCCAATTGTTTCAGGAATCCTAATGAACAAAGGTTAAGTCATGCAACTGCAAAATCGGATCAAAGTACGTAAGTGCTACTAAACTAATTAACATACCGACTTGCTGGCTGATTTAGAAATGTATTGAGTTGTTCGAATGCAGCCCCTGCGATGATGCTACCCAGAAACACATTCACGAATTTAAAAAGATAGTATCTGGAGGCACATCTCCTCTCAAGTCGTGATATACTTAAGAAACCTTCAAATTTTGACATCATCATTAAGATTTTTGGTAGCAGCATGAGGAAGATCTTCAACACAATCCCAGGTAGGAAACCTTGGATAAATGACTTGATCAGTTTACTGCATACATTTCATCAAAGTATGGCATCTAGTAGTTAATACAGATCAAATGAGGATATGCATACTAAGTTGGTTATTATGAAACCAAGCTTTAAGTATAGTAAGAAGAACTGAATACATGAGGAGCTAAGCTAGCAACGTACAGGAACTTACATATTGATTATGGGCTTAAGGAAGGGTGCAGCCTTCTCAATGCCTTCAATGTTTGCAAGTGATTGCACAAATGCAATGGGGATCATGTAAAAGAAAGTGAGAAAAAAGAAGGCGACGCCCATAATAACCTTGCGAACAGTGAGTGAGACGTAAGGAATAGCAAGGTTTTTCCAGTATACATCACGTGGCTCGGGAGCCCATTCTGTCAACCACAAAGTGGGGTTTCTAGCTTGTTGTGTCTGAGCACAAACAGCAGCTCCCCAACGAGTTTTGAAGGACACAAATGCTACTGGCATGATGGATTTTGGGTTACTCATCACATTTTTTCTCTCTTCTGCTATCTGTATGTAAAACTCCATATAACCTCTTACAAGCCGATGTATGATCTCAATAAATTGGAAGGATTGATGATTACCATGTTCGAAAGTTTCTCAATTTCAGTTTCATGATACTCGATGGCATCAACTTTCGCTCCCCAGAGTCCAAGAAATCCGGTCTGTTGATCAAGAAAATCATGTAAACCAACCATGTTAGTTTTTTATACAAGAAAACACAACCGAATTAAAGAAGACAAAACAATCCAGAGGCATATAAAAGAACACACCTTCATCATAGGTCGTTTTGACGGAGCTTTTGAGTACTTAATCTGGTAGTAGTCGAGCCAGTTTTGCTTCTTTTGTTTCGTCTTAACGAGCTTTGCAAGCTTGTTTGCGTTACAAACAACCTAAAAATCATTTTATATGCTAGTAACACGGTCTGTATATGATATAGCAAATACACAACACTAATGAATTAATGTGCACCACTAAACTTGATTATCTTGGGTATCAAGGCAAATGCAAGTGCGTACCTGATTAGTGAGATAGTTATCATGATGGTTTACTAGAAAGAAGTTCTCAACAGTCTCGCTAACTGACTCTTGATCATCTGGCGGGACGTTCTTCACAAGAACCTGTGAATTTTATTTTTTTTGCCTCGAATGTTAAAGAAAACAAAAGGTGCCATATTCATATATGTATAAGAATATCAACTTACAGTAAACTGATCAGGGCGATAATTTTCTGATTGGAGAAAGTAAAATCTCATATTCGCAACTGTCTCATACTCTTTTTTCAACATAAAGCATGTCCAGATCATAACAACATATGCCATTGCTACATGTGCCCAAAACCTACAATTAAGCATAAGACATTAACCAACCAAATCAAACAGATCAAAAAGACTATGATTATAGGTAAGATTTCCATGCCTGGGAGATGCGTGTGGAATGTTTGATATAGAAAGCTTATCAATTTGGCTATAAGTTTCTTTCGAGTGCTCTAGGGTGTTGTTTGTCCAATTAACTGGTATCAATACAGCCCATGTTAATAAGAATATGGGAACGAATATTTTCAACCTGCATAGAAGTAAAAAAGATGAATAAAGATTAATATGTTTCCATCTCTAATATAGCCCGTGCCCGTGTTAATAGGAACGGATCATGCATGCATATTGAAATTTGTGTGAAACCCATACTGTAAAATGGCTTTCCATGTGTGGTTCTGATTAAGATGTAATGGAAATTGCATTCAAAATGATTAAAGTAAAATAAGTGAAGTACCCTACCCAAGCAAGTAAATCCTCAAATACACGACTGAATCCAGACCTGCATGATCAATGAGCTCAGACTGCGGCATTGTTAGTGCAGCGGGCACCCAGTCAAGAAACTTTAAGTAGGATCGATAATCCAAATTGATAATTTTTTTTACAAATGCCCCGGAGGGTGTAGGGCTTGTTCTTAAACCCTTGATATACCACTTTGGAAAGTATACTCTATCATTCACAGGTTGAAGCCGGAGAATAGCGAATGCTATAAGGAAAAGGAGTGCAGTAATAATATTAATGGCTGCTGCAACAACGATATCCCCAATTGTAGCCATCTACACTTTGTTGAAAAGGGCTTTCAATCTTGCTGTTTTAAATGAAAGAAAGAAAAATGAAACCAAAACAGGCAATCAGTTGCTCAAAGGTATGAAGATTTATACTTTTTTTTCTGTATAGTTAGGTTATTTTTTTACAACTAGTCATACTAATTAGATCATTTTGATCGGGCTTATCATGATCAGATTGCGTAGGTAATCAAAACCTAGAAATTGCAAACGAAAAGAGAAGTCTTACTCTTTAGGCAGATGGATATTCAGAGCTCCATCCCAGTATTGGTATACAATACATTTGAAGAAAAGCAGCACGGGAAAGTTCAAGTTGAAGTTAAAGATATAGAAGGAGAGATAAATAAATAAAAAGATTGCTTGAGAGTTGAATGAAAGCTAAGAACATTAATTTCCAGATCGTGTAAGTAAGGAGGGAAGCTGCAAAAAAGCATACTTTGTATGCAAACAAGAACATTGAATTGAATTAAATTAATTTAATTTTGTTGTGATGAATGAACTGGAGAAGAAGGCAGCTCCCATATGATAGGTGATTTCTTTTTCACAATAGAATAGTATAGTATAGAATGGAATGAGGTGGAAGAAAGGAATGCCCAACTCCGTCACAAATAACAAATAAGTGTTTCTTCCTCTTGGTATTTTTGAATGTTATCCAAAGTTTGTCCTTTCCTTTTTACTTTTCCTCCCCCCCACACCCCCAAGAAAACAAGAGAGTAAATTATACTTTTCGTCCTTTAGGTTTGCTATAAATTTCAGGTATCGTCCTAAACTAAGAAAATTATAGTAAACATCCTTTATGTTTTAAAAAGTTTGCATTTTTCATCCTATCCTCTAACGGGTTTTAAATTTGGTCGTTAAGTCAAGTCACATGCCTTGCATATGAGGGTAGTTTAGTCTTTTTACCCTTAATAATAGAAAACAGAATATAAAGCCACCCCACCCCCACATAGTGGTGTACAACCGGTTTTTGGTGCAAAACGGCCCGGTTGCAAACCGGCCCGGTTTCAACCGGTTCAAACCGGCCCGGTTTCAACCGGTTTGAACCTGAACCGGTTTTAGGGCTAGTAAATTCAAACCTATCGAACCGATCCGGCCGGTTTGAAAATAGGTTCGGGCCCAAATCGGTTCGGGTTGGCATTTTTTTTTTAATCCAATGAAGAAACGCCCGAACAGATGCGTTCTGAACATGATGATGCGCCCAAACAGTGATGATGCGCCCAAACAGTCTTCAAACGCGTAGCTGATGTTCCCAAACAGTCTCCAAACGCCAAACACTTAGCAAAATTTCAGAAGTTTTTCACACTTATCAAATTCTTCAAACTTGTTCAATTGATCTAAAACATATTTTACTAAATAAACATCAAACATTTGATTATTTATTTTTATCAAAGATTACACATTTATAAAAATTATTTATAAATATTAAAACATAAAACATTACAAAAGGCTTAAAAATCAAAGATTACATAAAATATAAAATTTAAATAAAAATATAATTATGATTTATGATACATAAAAAATTAAATATGATTATTTATTTTTATCAAATATTACATAAAATGTAAAATAAAGATACTATTCAAAACATATAAACAATTCAAATGACGTAAACTTTTAAAAACTAAAGTCGTTTCCCGTTCGTCCGTTGCATATTTAGATACTTTATTCTTCGCCACCAGAACCCGAGCTATTACGAATGTACTCATCGTATGCTGCTTCATCATCGGTCATTTCGGGTGTCAATCCACCGTCTACTTCGTCTTCGTATATTTCGGCTTCATATTCTAATTCTCCTTCAAATGAGCATTTGTCTTGTATTCTTTCAGCTGCATCCAAATAATCCTTCAAGCAAATACACATTTCTCCTTCAATTGATATAATCCTACCACTAACAGAAAAAACAGATTCCGAAGCTACCGTGGAAGCTTGGACGGTTAGTAAATCTCGGGCCATGGTGGATAGGATTGGAAATTGATCTTCCTTACCTTTCCACCAAGCTAACAAGTCAAAATTTTTAAAATCTTGTGGAGTCATGGTGGATAAAAGTTTGTTCCACATACCTCCCGATTTCACTACTCGGAGTGTTACCACGTTGACGTTTAATACATTCATCTCTTAAAGTATTATACAAAGCAAACATTGGATCACTTGAACCTTCGTCATGTGCCGCATGCCGCATAGACTCATGTATGTTTGATGTTCACCATATTTTGCTAAATAAACATCAAACATTTTGCCTAAATGTGTGTTAAAATTATTTTTTGCACTTTGAGCATAATAAGGGTTTTCTTCTTCTAAATCCAAATTAAAAAGTAATTTTATTAAGTAAAGTTTCAACCCCCCGACGTATTTAAACAAGGGTTAAGGCAGCGTCACATGTAATAACCGGAGGCATTTCTTTAAAATATTTTTTAAGTTTTTCTTTCATTGGTGGTATCATATCCGAATAAGGTCTACCTCTGAACGACAACTCATTTAATTTTGAAGTCATTAAGTAAATTTGGTGAAGTACTAATGGACTCGTTGGATAATAAACTCCAGAAAGACAAGTAGTTGTGGTTTAAAAACATTAAACATTTTAGTTATTTATTCAATATAGCCCAACCGATTGATGGTAAGTCGAAGCCTTTCCACGACTCACCAAAGTATTATGAAAGGCTATTAAACTTTTTTGGTCAATAGCCTTCTCAAACATGTTACAAGCGAATTCCATCTTGTAGGTACGTCTCAATTCGGACCTAAACACTTGAATTTGTGTCTTTACAAACTTGCGATACCTACTATATCTTTGGTTACTGCTAAAAATGTCACGTAACATTCTTTTAAAACTATCTTTTATTGTTTCAATAGTTTTTAAACCGTCTTGAATGACTAAGTTTATGATGTGCGCAACACATCGACTATGAAAAAACACACCGTCACAAATTGGTTTATATTTTAATTTTAGATGTTCTATCGCAAGCGTATTATTTGACGCGTTATCAAAAGATATTGACAAGATTTTGTTTCCAGTTTATATGTTCTAATAACTTTGTCAATAAGATAAAAAAATATTTTGACCGGTGTGAGGATAATCAAAAATTCAAACGCAATCGTACGTTTCATCATTTGCCACGAATCGGGTTCAACCTAATGGGTGGTGACACAAATGTAAGAGTCCGGTGAACCGTGCGGAGTCGACCAAACGTCACTAGTTAAGTTAACACCGGTTTGTAAATTTTCAAAATAAGATATTAATTCAATTTTAGCTTTTTTCCATATTTTTAAGCAATCTCTTCTAAGTGTAGCACGACTTACATGTGTGTATCACGGTTGGGGAGTTTATTGAATTATCCGAGTCAAACGTTCATTGTAGAAATGTTTGAATGGCAAGCTTTCTTGAATTACGAAATGCGCCATTTGCTCACGAACCGCATCAACGTCATAAGCCCAAACATTCCCTTCGCTTGTCATCAAAGCTTGACCTTGAGACGGTTCACCTTTCAAAGCCTTACAATATTTATTCGCAATGTGGTTTTTCAAAGTTGTATTTGCATTTTTTGAAAACTTATGACAATACTTGCAACGAGCTTTGTTTGGACCGCTAGCCATTTGACATAAATCGTAATTGCACCATATTTCGGGGTTCCTATTCGTAGGAAGGATTGCTACCACCACGTTGCTTAAAGACGCATCACAACCAACGGATGATTGAGCACTTGATGAAGCCCTTTTGAAATGAACGAGAGTATTGAGAGTTATTTTTTTAATTGAACGAAAGTATTGAGCGTATTTGAGAATAGAGAGCGTTTTTTGAGAGTAGATAGCGTTTTAAGTTGTTGTGGTTCAACCAAAACATCCAATACATATTTATACTAGCTTAATGGGGGTATAATGGTAAAAAACACCAAAAAATGGTCAAAAAACGACTATATAGCCGTTATATAACGGCTAGTATTTAAAACCGGTTTGGTAACTGGTTTGGGACCGGTTTGAAACCGGTTTAGGATCGGACCGGTTTGAAACCGGTTTCATTTTTTGAAACCTCCAACAGGTGGAGGAACCGGCTGTTCGGACCGGTTCGGGACCGGTTTGGGCCAGAAACCGGTTTCGGTTTTTTCGGCCAAACCGGTTCCCGAATCAGCTTTTTTGGCCACCTTACCCCCACACCTCTCTCTCCTCTACCCTCCCCCCTCTCTTTCTCTCTCTTTCTTTTTCTCTCTCTATCTTTATACACAAGAAAACACCACCACCACCCTCCACCGCCGCCACCGCACCACCCGCCCACCGCCACCGCCACCGCCACCTTCCTACGAAAGCATCATCGTCCCACGAACCCTAGCAAAATTCCATCCATTAAAGCTCATCTGCTCATAATCCCCCTCCGGCAGATCACCACCGCCGCCACCACAGGAGTAACCATTATGAGATCCATCATGGCGGCCTATCTCCCCCTGCGACGACGGAGCACTGTAGCTGAAATCACCTCCGGCGGGCTGTGAATGCCCCTATGCCCCACTATAAACTCCATAGAAGGCGCTTGTTTGTCACTATCACCGTTAAACTCGTCTTTACCAGATTCATCTGAACTCATCTGAACCTTTTTCGCGGGGATCGCCGCTATGGCTCCGACGGAGACCGCCTGAGCACCGTCGTCTTCACCGATCTCCGCCGGTTGGACCACCGCTGCCCGGTCAACGGTTTGGCCTTCGAACGATGAGTAGGATCTGAGCTTTGACATTGATGGATTGTAGTTGCCTTCTTCGGAGTGGTTAGCGTCGGTGGCTTGCGGTGGTTGCTCGTTGGAGCTTTTTGGAGCTTCTGGCGATAGAGAGAGAAAGAGAGAGAGAGAGAGAGAGAGGTTGGTAGAAGAGAAAGAGAGGTGTTGGGTGGGGGGTAGGGGGGGTAGGGTTTTAATATTTTGTTTTCTATCATTAAGTGTAAAAAGATCAAACTACCCTCATGTGCAAGAACGTGATCTGACTTAACGATTAAAATTAACGTCGTTAGAGAATAGAATGAAACGTGTAAAATTTTTAAAACATAAAGGATGTTTACTGTAATTTTCTTAGTTTAAGGACGATACCTGAAATTTACAACAAACCTAAAAGACGAAAAGTGTAATTTACTCAAAACAAAAAAAAGAAACAACCAAATTTTTTATTAGATATTGACAAAAAATAATATACAAGTATCATTAACGATCGTAAGTTTAGCTTATAAAATGATTTATTTTCTACTTAACACGTGCATAATATAAACTTAGGCTTTTCAACAAGCGTATGAAAACTCTATTTCCTTAAAATAAACTTAGACTTTTCAACTTTTGTTAAAGCAACATTTTAAATTCGTTAAAACATTCAAAGCAGAATGCAAAAATGTTGGACGCGTGAATAGCTTTAGGACACAACACGTGTATTTTTTACCCGAAATACGTGTGAAAAGCTAATGTGTGTGAATTGGATGAATGAAAGTATTTATAGTACAAATAATATCTCCCTACTCTAATGATAGGTTAATTAGTGTGAACACATGACAACACCACATTACTCCTAGCCAAATTTTTATCGTTTCTCTCTCCTATTAAATAATCAAGTTAATTATTAATAATATTATTAAACTCTTTTTTAGATTAAAATTGAGTTTTATTAAATTAAAAAAGAGATCTTTTTATGAATGTTATTTAAAAAAAACAAAATTTTATAAAATAAGAAAATTTTTTAAAACATCAAACTTTCTTAAAACTAAAAATATTTTTAAAAATTGGTGTTTTTAAATAGTAAAATTTTATAAATAAAAAATTAATTAATTTAAAGAGTTATAATAACAAAGTTTTTAAAAATCACATTTTTTAAATGTTTGTTTTAAAACAAAATTTTAATTCTATTTTAATAAAAAATATTTCAATCATATATTATATTAGAATATCTTTATATAATTAATAATTTTTTATTTTATTTATATATTTTTATTCAACCTATGTAATATACGGATTTACTAAAGATAATGTAGAAATAAAGTATTTTTTATCTTTTTACTTGTTACAATTGGTACGCTTGGAGCACATGAAACTGAGCATGTTTGTAATGGAAATTATGAAAATCAAGAAACTGAGATATGGAGTTGGCGTAGCCTTATGACTCACTGTGTAGATTTACACCAAGCAAAAAGCATAATAATTCTTCATTTTAGCGTAAAGCCCGCGTAAAACAGTAAACAATGGAAAACACAAAAGTTGAAGATGCAAGTAGCGTAACTTTACGGTCTAGTGCATACTTTTAGGTCAGGTTACGACTTGATATAGTTTTTGATGGTTTTTAATGATCTAAAAAGGGAAATATTGAATCTAGCTGGGAGATTCATGATCTTATAGGCCAAAGGACGACCAAGAACGAAAATCTTGAGTGACAAAGCAATTTTATCATCCCAATCATGTCTTTCGCTCTAGATTTTCCAATTCTTCATCAATCCCAACAACAATTATGTGCAACTAAACTCATTGTAATCATGTAAACGTGTAGGGTTTGATATTACTTGATGTTCTTCTGGGTTGTAATTACACTAGACATGAATTTACTTTGGTTACTTAAGTGTTAAATACTATGTGAATTAAAGTGTTAACATTTTTCTGTGTTGAAAGACAAGTTATTCAATCACATCAATGCATTGTTTCTTCTATTTAGATTAATTTTCATTAAAGAGCAAAGTGTATTTGATTGCTAGTGTTGAGTAATGAGTTGATATTGTATGTAATCACATCACACATCGTAAATCATTTGGTTTCATGTTGTTAAAGGATCGTTTGTGTGATTGAATTATAATTTACTTATCCTCCATACAACTATGTTAATAACACTATGTCTATGTGGTGTATGAGTGTAATTACTTAATTTAGAGAGTTATCAAGTTGTTAAGCGTAAACCTTGTATGATCATATCTTCTTCCATTAATTTTCATTAGCTTTATTTGAAGTGAACGCGCTTTAGTTCAATAATTCTTAAATCAAATTCATATTTTAAATTAGGTTAAACAATCTCTTTAAACTAAAAGCCATCCAACAAACTCTTCGTGGTTCGACATCCTACTTGCCCTACTGGTTAAGTGAATAGGTTCATAAACTCTCTTTTTTATCTTTGATCGGTCCTTTGACGCCGATCAAAAGCCAGTGCAAACGCATGTAAAAAACTAAAATTTTTAATATTTTTTACCATTTTAGAAAAAGTATTGTTTTTAGTGTAAAAAAGTTTAATGTGATATGTGTCACGTCTCTACGTTATTCACATTTGTCACAAATCACCCGTGGCGATGGATGTTTGGTGAACATGACGTGTTTATTTTGTGTAAGTTGAAAAATTATGCTTATTTTGCAGAATTAGATGTTTTTTCTTTTTATAATAGTATTGACGCATTTATAACATTATTATTATGTACTAACGTGTTCATTAGGGGTATAGTTCTTGTATAGAGTTTCATTTCGACCAATTTTAGTATAATTGCATCCAATATTTCATCTCAAAACATACATGTATGGAGTGTTGTTTGGGTTTTTTAGTCGGGTTTCGGGTTCCTTAGGTTTTTAGGTGTAGGATTTCAACCTGAAGACCAAACCAAATAAACAATATTTGATTGGTTCTCGGGTTTCGGGTTTATTCGGGAGGGTTAATCGGTTATCGGGTTTATACTAAACCATTAAACTTTAAATTATTTGTTATTTGAAATGTTTATCAAAAGAGTATTTATATGATCAAAATGCATGTATAAGATTTATCATGTGTTATAAAATTAAAATTTTTATTTATTATCTTGATCCGAAAGTTTCTACATATTTACGTTCATTTTGTTATGCATATTCAAATGTTCAAAAACATTATATTTTGATTTTTTTAAAAGTTCACAGTATATAATTGAACCATGACAATAAAATATTAAGTTTAGAAAATCATGTTTTTAAAACTTGTAAAATGTAGTATAACACCCTCATATAAATACATACACATATATAAATCTTGAATTTTTTTAAAAACTACAATTCGGTTTAGTCCTTAATTGGGTTCGGTATTCAGGTTCTATTAAAAACACACCATGCATGTATGTCAATTTGCCTTATTTTATAGGCTTTTTTTTAAGTCAAGGATTGGTGTGCTTGATTTGGAAACAACATTTTAATTAGTACTTTCCTTCATATATTTGTGACGTCATTACCAAAAAATCCCTAGCATAGCTATAAACCTTTGTAGAAGATTTACAGTATTAGCGGTGCTGTTCACGGTCTGGATTTAACGGCTTTTAGTTTAAACCGTAAACCAAACCGTTAGTAACGGTTTTTGGTTATTAAAACCGAAACCGAACTGTTGAAATTCAAAATCAAACCAAACTGAACCATAACCAACGGTTTGGTTTTGCGAGTTTGGTTTTATCTATTTCTTATAAAAAATGCTATTAGATATAACATTCGGAATATGTTTTATTATTTTTAATTGAAGTTGCCCACATAATGCGTCATCCTATTTTTTAATGAAGTTGCCCATAGAATGCGTCAATAGGATAACGCAAAATCTATTTGATTAACATAAAATGAACACAATGTCTTTTTGTTAATTGTAAAAGGAATGTACTCATAAAATGCCTTAAGAGTATACGAACACATTGCATGTTTGGAATGCAAGAGGATTTTGAACTTTGAAATAGGTTAGGAACTTAATATGCTAGATTGGCTTAGATGTGTGTCTAAGACTCTAAGTTACACTTCGAATTAAGGAGTCATAGATTCTAATTAAACAATAAACATAGTATAAAGTATAAATATTTATTAAAAAAAAGGTCAAATATACTCATATGTTACGGTCTGGTCCGGTTTTATACGGCCGGTTTTTTGCATAAACTGTAAACCAAACCGTTCACCATAATTTTAAAAGTTTGAAACCAACCAACTGAATAATAGAAAAAAAACCAACCGCAAAACCAAACCGATGACTGGTTTGAGCGGTTTTGCGGTTTCGAAATGAACCGTGAGCACCCTTAAGTATTAGTCCCTAAGTATTAGTTTAGTGTCAAAGGTTGTTTGTGTTGAATTTTGTTGTTTGGGTTTGATTTCTTTTGTAGGATGAGGGGACATGATAGAGACGGTGGTACGGGTTGGTCTTAATCACTTAGTATCAATAGCGCTTTGTAGATTTAGTTGTTATGCGTGACAAGTAAAAATGAGCTTCTTAAATTCATATCCTTAAGTCTGTTATGTAGTTAAGAGTGAGATCTAAACAACAAAATGGGCCGCCTATCAACTCCATAATATTGATTCCTTCGCCAAAATGGCTGATCTTACACTAAATGTCATGTATCATGCCAAGTCTTTATAGTGCTTTCTTGATACAACAACTATCTATGTTTAGGTAAACTTCTCAAAAATTTAGTTATTACGTTTCAGATCTACAAAAACCTTCATATAAATTGCAGACATTCTCAATAAAATGTATGGTTGATTATCAAATATTTAACAAGACCCTATAATTAAAGAAAAATTAAAGGACGTTTGATATAAAAACTAATGGTATTAGTTTAGTATCACACATTTGAGTCCGTCTCATTCTGCAACTTATGATAATGTAACATACAGCTAACTATGTGTAAAAACTGATAGTTTAAAAAAACAACAAACTTTTGAAAGTGATTGTTTTTAACTCTTATTTCTGGTCATTGATAGACATACCGCAAGTAAAACTGTCGTCTTTGAAACTTGAAAGTAAGACTTTTGTTTGTAGGTTTTTTCAAAAAAATTGGGATAAAAGTACTAAACCCTAAAGAAAATCTAAAAGTACTAAATATAATTTTTAGATACCCATTAGCATCTTTAAATTTTATGATAAAGAAAAAATTATCACAAAAAACCACTCTCCATCCCATCCTCTTAAGGATGCTAATGGTTTGGGACAGGTATGGGTACTCCCAATCCCATACAAGATAAGAAAAATGTGTCTTATATTCGGCCAAAAACTCATCAGATATGCATCAGGTATACCCGAGGGTAATTGGGTACGCCGATCGGGTATCTATTGAAATTAGGATATCATATGAAGCTACATTTACATATACACATTAAAATATATTTTCGATTAATCCTTGATATTTCTTTTGTTTATGTTCCGCTACTACTGCTATCCAATTTTAAAAATTTTATTATAAGTTATAAGATAATATATGGTATGATAGGAAGCTTAATAGCTTATAATACATAATTGTTAAGTAAAATATAATAAGTAAACAAACAAGAAGATAGAATTATACATAATATAAACTGTTAAGTAGAATAATTAAAAAAAATATAATAAGTAAACAAACAAAAAGATAGAATTATACATAATATAAACTGTTAAGTAGAATAAATTAAAAAAATATAATAAGTAAACAAACAAGGAGATAGAATTATACATAATATAAACTATTAAGTAGAATAAATTAAAAACTAAAATAATTTCAGATATATAATCAGATAAACGGATATGTTTCCTACCCGTGAAAAAATAGAAATTAAACCCTTATCCCAAATATCAGATTTCGAGATTGTCATCCTAAATCCAATTCCTCATTCCTGGTCTTTATATGTAAAGCTCAAAACTTAACAATTTAAGCAAGTAAATCTGTAAATTTACAGATCTGATCCGCAAAATTCCGTTAACAAAGAGAAGAGGCACCCCCTCCAAAGTCTCTCAGTATCGCTGTTGCCTCCAACCCATCATCGTGAGACCAGTTCCCTCCCAACCACGACACGAGGTATGACTTTTTTTTTTTCCTTTTTGAGAAGTTGGTTTGCTCCTGCCGAAGGGTGTGGTGTGGTGTGGTGTTGTGTTGTGATAATTCATTTCATTTTTGCTGGAAACACCACTGTTAGGTTAGGTTTTGTGATTGTCATGTGAATGTAAGTATGGAGCAGCAGAAGATGCGTAAAAAGAAGACCATGAAAGTAGGAAGGCGTTTAGCATTTGGGATTTTGGTGGTTGCATTCGCATTCTTCATCCTCACCAATTCCTGGATGCTTTCCCGGATCCAAGATTCGCCTTCTCTTAACTTGCGCTTCTTCAAATCAAATGCAAATTCCTCCACGCTCTCACTTCCGGTAACCAAATCTCTCTTGCACTTCTTTCATCCTTGCCCAAATTTCAATTGGAAATTTTCTACTTTCACAAAACCATCGATTTCTTTTAATCTTAAATTTGTTTTTCATCCACATATTATACATCAGTGCAATAAAACACAAACAGTGTATAAGTTTATGGTTCTTGTAATTCACACATTGTATTTGTAAGTCTCAGGATGAACTCAGAAAGATTGGTAAAGGGAAGAAGCCTCATAAAACAGCTTATGCAAGGCTCTTATATAAAGCTGCCCATGCCTTAGCTGAAGTAAGTTTGTCAGCAGTTAATCTGAAATCTTGTTTAGAAATTGTTGTTGCTTATTGTGGTTGGCATTTCAGAATCAGTACAGATCTACAGAGCCCAAAGATTTGTGGTTGGAAACCTATCATGCTGTTGCTTCATTGTGGCAACCTTGTGCTGATCAACGTGTTTGGAAACCTAGTGGTCAGTATTTCCTGGTTGTTGTGGAAGGGTGCCTAGGGGATATATGCATAAGGGGATGTTTGTATTAAACTGGATCCGCTTTCCCACCAATAGTTTTGAATATATTTGAATTAATTGTATTGTATTGTTATGTTATACATGTATATCTCCTAAGTTGGTGCATAGTCTTCCTAGTCTTTAAGATCAATTTGTATTTGTTTTGAATCTCATAGATCAACAATTTATTCTGGTTTATACTTTCATATGGTATCAGCCAGGGCACAATCCTAACTCCACCTATCTTCCCTTCACTATGTCAACTGAAAGCGCCAATCTTCATCCCTGTCACCCCACCTACGATCACCATGGCTAACTTTTTTTTCTTCCCTAAAACTCACCTCCACCAATTATTTGAGTTTGAAATTTCAAATCTAAGCCATCCTTCGGGGTTAGACCTCCATAGGTTTATAGACGGTTCACATCCTGCTTCTTCTCCAACTTGAAATACCGATGGATCTTTTACTCCTCATGCTGATTACAGCCTTTGGTTTTGTCAAGATCGACTGTTATTTGGTGCTATTGTATGCAGTCTCTCTGCTTCCGTTGTACCACTCATCACCAACCAAATTGGTGATTACACCAATAGTTTTGAATATATTTGAAGTAATTGTATTGTTATGCTATTCATGTATATCTTGTAAGCTGTTGTATAGTCTTCCTAGTCTTTAGCATTAAGTTATATTTATTTTGAATCTCACAGATCAATGAGTTATTGTGGTTTATACTTTCATAGTTTGGACGTGTTTTTTGGAAGTGATGAATATGATAAAAAGTCATTTGTGCTAAAACATTCTATTCTAGATGCTCAAAAAATTATTTGTCAAAATGCACATCCAAACACCTCTTAACACATTGGCTTTTAGTTAAACGCATTCTTTAAACTTCGTGGGAAGTCCAACTCTACATTTTTCATTGACGGAGGGAGTATATATCTTGTTAAGTTGCATATTGTGTCTAAAATTGGTTCTCATATGGTGTTCTTTTTCTTTTCTTCTTTTTAGAGGGAAACAATGGTTACATTATGGTAACTGCAAATGGAGGTATAAACCAACAGAGAGTAGCTGTAAGTTGTGTCTATATTGCATGTCTTACTGCCTTTTTTTCTTCTTATTTTTATACTTTTCTAGTTTGTAACTAATTAACTATCTGCAAACACCGATTTGAGCTTGTTAATTTATCATGATGTTCAACCTCACTCTTGTGTAACAACAGGTCTGCAATATCGTCGCAGTTGCAAGGTTACTTAATGCAACTCTCGTTATTCCCACCTTTATGTTCAGTAGTGTGTGGAGAGATATGAGGTGATAACTGGAGTTCCTTCATTAAAATTTCAATTCTAGATGCTATGGTGACTGGAATTATTTTTATTTTATAGTCAATTCGCAGATATATATCAAGAGGACTATTTTATTAATTATCTGAAACCCGATATCCATATAGTGAGGGAATTGCCAAAAGAGTTACAGTCGCTGGATCTTGAAGCCATTGGTAGTGTGGTGAGTAATTTATCTCACTCAAAGGTAGATTTTCTTACGTGTATCGTGATGATACATATTTGATTTCTTGAATTTATTTTGAAACTATGCAGGTGACGGATGTTGATATTGCAAAAGAGGCGAAGCCCAGTTTTTACCTAAAATATATTCTTCCACTTTTAATGGAGAATAGAGTTGTTCATTTTGTGGGGTTTGGTAATCGTTTGGCATCTGATCCAATACCATATCACTTGCAGGTAGCATATATTCTATGTGTAGCTAAATTCCTGTTGTGGTTAAACCAACTACTTTTATGGAAATTGTAATATTTAATTGACTTGACATGTCAAGCATCAGAGTTAATTCCTTTGAAGAAAAAATAAAAAAGAATATCATGAACCTGAATTAATATCATTTGTTGAATTATGAATTTATGATCATGATAACAGGAAGATGCACAATTTTTAACTTAGAACTCTGAAATGAAAACGTTTGCAATGTTCATGGGATGTTTTAAAAGATATAGTAAAATTCATTTGTATTTTCAAGGTAGATCTGTTTAAACATTTGATTGTTATGTGGGAACTTCATACAGAGACTCCGATGCAGATGTAATTTTCACGCTCTTCAATTTACTCCGAAAATTCAAGCAACCGGTGCTTTGTTGATTCAGAGAATGCGTCAGAATGCATCACATTCAGGAATATTGGATGAAAATCTGGTTGGACGGTTTGCAAAGTCAAAGGGAAAAGTCAAAAAAGATTTTCGATACTTGGCTTTACACTTGAGGTTTGAAATTGATATGGTAGCTCATTCTTTATGTGATTTTGGTGGCGGTGAAGAAGAAAAGAAGGAGCTGCAAGCATATCGTGAAATTCATTTTCCCGGATTAGTGGAGCTAAATAACACCACTAAGTATGAATAGATCATTTGTATTTATAATAAACATTTGATTGTCATGTTTAATTTCATAAAAAAAGTCATTTTCTTTTTCATTTGTTGTTACAGGATACCCTCACCAGAAAGACTTAAGGCAGAAGGCCTATGCCCATTAATGCCTGAGGAAACCGTGCTTATGCTTGCTGGCCTTGGTTTCAAGCGTGATACACGGATATTCTTGGCAGGAGCACATATTTATGGTGGAAAATCAAGGCTGAATGCTTTAACGAAATTGTTTCCTAATATGGTCACTAAAGAGAACCTATTGTCGCCATCTGAACTTGAACCTTTCTTGAACTTCTCGTCTCAGGTATATCTAGCGTTCACCTCTATTTCAATTTGAAAGTTTCTCAAGCTCAAATAAGCTAAGATTCATATCAATTTTTAGTTGAAATGTAGTCGAATTGACTCATAAGTCAAAGTTTTTGAAATAAAGATGGAGGGTGTTTGGATGGGCTTTTTATGTAATAGATTTCTAATGTTTGACTAATTTGCCATTTATATTTGCAGCTAGCAGCACTAGACTTCATAGCATGTACCGCATCTGATGTTTTTGCCATGACGGATTCAGGAAGTCAACTATCGTCTTTAGTATCAGGTTACAGAGTATACTATGGTGGAGGGAAGATGCCGACAATTCGACCAAATAAACGCAGACTTGCAGACATCTTCATGAAAAACGACACAATTGAATGGAAAGTGTTTGAAACCCGAATCCGAAAGGCGGTCAGACAAAACAAAAGGGTCTTTGCACGACCGTAGGAAGGAGTGGTATAGATCCCCCCCGGTGCCAGGGAATGTATGTGCAATACACAAGAAGCTACTTTACCTATTCGTCCTCGATAATTTTCAAGTGCCTGGTATTTGTTATTTCCCATTCCTTATTTTATTACATTAGTCTTTCACCATTTGTATGTTATATGATGAGATAGGTTTCAATGTAAAAGTAACAGCTTTTGTTTTTATATTTTATAAAAAGATAGATTATTTTTTGTTTCAAACATTCCGGTTGATACAATTAGGACACCAGTACAGGTAACACAGAGAGGGGCATACGTTTCAAACTTGCCGCTAATGCAATGTCACGGTAGCTAAATAAATTTTGTACTTGTGTAACAACATCAAGCCTCACTTCCACAACCATGGTGGCAACGTTCTTGAAAGGATATTTAGATTCGCGAGTGAATTTAATGCAACGATACTAATGTGAGTCTTGTGTTGTGTTTTGTTGTTGTTTAAGTGGAGTGAATTAACAGTAGTAAGTGTGAAAATTTGAAAAACTGAAAAGTGGTAGTTTATGAAATATAAAGTATGGTGTATGAGTTAAACTGATGAATGTTAGGAAAGTAAAAGACAGATAGATTCCAGATAAATCGGAGTGGTTGCAATCCTATCAAGGTTATGGATAAGCATTTTACAAACAAGACAAGAGTAGTGAAACTTAAGTTTTGTTGGGGCGTAGAAGATGGTATTCAAATAATATATTGTTTTATAGAATAGAATATTTAGTTGAGTAGAAAGCAGTAATAATGTTATTAAAAATGATGAGGTAGTTGAGATTGATTTGGGTGAATAACGGAACGGATTAACGGAAAGTGAGAGAGAGAGAGACGGAGAGATGGTGGGTACTACTGGGCTGGGTGGGCTGGGTGGGGTTGGGTTGGTTGGGTGGTTGGTTTGTTTGGTTTTGTTTTGTTTTGTTTTGTTGTATGTATGTAAGTAAAGAAAAGTAATAGCAATGGGCTTGGCCCAACGGATCAACCGTCCTTCCTTCCTTGAGGTTGAGGATATTCCCCTTCGTAAACGACAGACAACACAAGGAAAGGAGTTCAGTAGGGTTTCCCTTACATACATACAAACAAACTATAAAGAAAGAAATATCTTTGTTTCTATTGATCTCTCCGACGACCTGGCGTTGGTGTTATAAAGATTAAAATGATGGCGGCTTCTTGGAGTAGGGTTTCCCTTTCCCTTTGTTCATCATCTGCCAACAACTTGAACCTAACAGGATTATCATCTCCGTCCTCAATCCCTAATAGTAATTTCCATTCCAGGTATCATTCAATTTGTGGAATACCTATCAGTTATAAGATTTGAAGCCTTGATGATTTCGCTCAAACATCCAATGCAGCGCAAATCTTCAATTAGTCATTCATTCATTACTTTTTCCAAACAAACATTTCTCAACACATTTCCACGTTTCTTTACATTTCTATTCTCTAACCAACCCAACCCAACCCCAAATTCATCATGGCTTTCATATACTATTTCCTTATCACATACAAATAACGGACAATTATTTACACTTTTCAGGGGGCCGTGTAAGGCCCGAGCAACCATTTTGCGAGAAAACGACAAGTCACCGTGGAAAACAAACATCTGCTCTGCTCCTCGAAGCTCAACAACCACCCAAATGATCAACCTCCAACTTCTGCCCCCAAATGGCTCATAAAGCTTGAACAATCTATTAACATTTTTCTTACCGTATATTTACCTCTTTATTCAACACAACTCATGATGATACGTCATCTTTAAACCACGCTTGGTGTTTAATTCTCACAAGACAAATCATATTTCAGGATTCAGTCATCAAAGTAATCGACACGCTGTACCATGACAGAGACTATCCAAGGTTTTTTGTTTTGGAAACAATAGCAAGAGTCCCTTACTTTGGTAAGTGTTTATAACACCTCTCACCACTCCTTTTAACCCGAAACATTTGCCACTTTCCTATTAAAAAACAAAGGGGAGATTTGTAATCACACAATCACGTGTGTGTTTAGCTGCTACTTAACATCTTCTTTTATAATGTTTTGCTTTCTTTTCTTATTATGTCTAGACTATATATATTGTAGTGGACCAAGAAGCACATGAACATGCACGTTTAAAGGGAAAGGGGTGTTTAATACAAGATACACATACAAATGTTCGTTAGCTGCATATTCATAATTTACTCATGTTTGCGACCTACATCAGTCTGTGAATCTACGCTATTGTGAAACTATGGTGGCTATTTATTATAGGAAACTGTTTTTTTTTCAGGCATATAACGGTGGTGCTTTGGTTTTACTTTTCTTACACTGCAGCTTTTATGTCTGTTCTTCACATGTATGAGAGTTTTGGTTGGTGGAGAAAATCCGAATATCTGAAAGTTCACTTTGCTGAGAGCTGGAATGAGATGCATCATCTGCTTATTATGGAAGTAATGTTCATATTTCCTGTATTTGGGTTCTTGATTTAAGTACTTTTACATATGCATTGCAGAGAAAAAAATCCCTTCCTCAAAAAAATTAGTTTCCAATCATCAGTTAGTCCATTGATATTTTGTCTTCTTTGACAGGCTTTCTTATCTTTTAAGTTTCTATTTTATTTTTTTTTATTTTATTTTTGGTGCTAATTTATTGTTATAATCAAGTGATACTGTTATCTGGATAGCCAATAAGATAAGCTGTTTCTAAATTCAAATACTTACTCTATATAAACGACAACATAGGCTTGTCTTATAGAAACTGAACAGGCTAATACTGGTTCTGTGTTCGTTCTTTTTGTTATATTCCTAACAATTACATAAAAAAAATGGGTTATTGCTAAAACTATTGCTGTTTTATTCCGTACTCATTCATGAATTGAATTATTAGTTACTTGATAATTTTTTATACCTCTGTAGTGTTTGAGATCTCAAGCCCATGAAGATACTGGACAGGGGGATCGGGCTTCTTGTTTTTGACATACACAAATTTTATGCGCGCGCGCATTTTTTTATGTTTGATTATTGATTTCTGGCCAATCTTATGTCATTTGCAATTTTCTGCGCAGGAGTTGGGGGGAAATGCTTGGTGGTTTGACCGGTTCCTTGCGCAACATATTGCAATATTCTATTATTTCATGACAGTGTTTATGTACGCTTTGAGCCCGAGAATGGCATGTCAGTATGAACAATTAGTTTGCTTGAATGGCTCACTGGAATCTATATATCAGTAGAAAATTAGATTTACATGATGGCATTCCACCATTTTTTTTTTGATTTAGTGTGTTCTTTCATTTTTTCATACAGATCATCTTTCTGAATGTGTGGAAGGAGCCATGCATTTGAAACCTATGACAAATTTATCAAGGAAAAAGGAGGTATGTGTCTTATTAGTATATGATTCAGACCCACAGTTTGGCCCTAAATATAACTAGTTCAATAAAAATTAACTATTAATTACATGCTTAAACTCTCATCAGTAGTGCTTAACAGACCTATCATATCTATCGACAGATGTAACAGCAATAACCTGTAATGATTACAATGGAAAATTCTGAAATTTTGCCAGCAAAGGGGGAATTTTTGGATTTTATGCACCTTTCATTATATCTAGTTCAAAAGAAGTGTGTAACCATTCTTAAAATAGTTAACCAATAAAGACTATGTAAATAATTCCGACTAAAATCAAGATAAATTAATCATTTGTGATCACAAAGTGCAAATAGGCAATTTTATAGATTGGATGTCAACAAAGATAGCAACATCCCCAAAACTGGATTTTCTACAAGTTTATTGTCCACATGTTTGAATAAAGCATGTAACTGAACTGATATATTAGCCTAAATAACATGCAACTTATGTTATGCAATTTTGGTGTTTATTGAACAGATGAATTAAAAAAACTTCCTCCATCAAAAGTTGCAGTGAAATACTACACAGAAGAAGATTTGTACTTGTTTGGTGAGTCCCACTTAGCTACGTCTGTGTGTTCCACGTCTGTGTGTTCCAATTTATTTATTAATTAACTTTTGAGCATTTCAACATCTCTATTCAGATGAATTTCAAACCGGAAGACTTCCTAATACTCGAAGGCCAATAATACGTAAGAAACGCTCCAGTCGTTTTAATTATAAATAATTGATACAAACCTCATAAAGATTGTATTTATTATTTATAATATTTTGTTATGTCCAGAAAATATGTATGATGTGTTTATGAACATTAGAGACGATGAAGCAGAACACTGCAAGACAATGAAAGCATGTCAGACTCATGGGAGCCTTCGTTCTCCTCATGCTACAATGAAACCGTTTCTTGTGAAGATGATTTGGGTTGTGTCCTTCCTGATGCAGAATGTGAAGGTATTGTTGATTGTATAAAGAAATCTATTACTAATCCACCAATAAATCACAAGTCATGAGCGATCACACATACATAGAGTATATATCTTATATGACAAGCGTTTGATTAGCGCATATATATATATATAAATATATATATATATATATATATATATATATATATATATATATTATATATATATATATATATATATATATATATATATAATCTGATACAAGTTGTATTTCGTAGAAGTTGTATGGTTAATGCAGAAGCCACCTAATCTCGCATTGAATGTTGCAAGTATCGTGTGTTTTATAACATGTGAAATGGTGAAAATTTATAGTCACTATTTACCGTCTCGGACCTCAGTTTGGCACCTCAACCTAATCAGAATCGACAGTCTTGATCGGTTAAACTCTTTGTTTAATATGATTCTTTTAGTTTTTTGATGGCCTCCAATAATAATTTGAAATTTAGTTTTTTGATGGCCTCCAATAATAATTTAAGCAAGTATGTAAAAGCTATATATGGAATGGAAATGTAAGCAAGTAAGAAAAGGTTGTATCTTTTGGAAGGACATTTCCATTTTCAGTGGAGATGGTGAAATAGGTTTGTTATTATTATTATTATTATTATTATTGTTTTTTAGGTGAGTCTATATATGTGCATCAACCTAGTCTTTTATGCTTGCATCAAATGATATGAGTTTAGTTGATAATAAATAACTATTTTGCTCCCCACGGCGTGAGTTCGGTAAAATTTTCCACTCGAAACATTGTTACTTTGGTCGTTATTGTTAGGGATCCGGGTGTAGATCAACAAACAAATACAATCTAACAGCGAGAGAAAAATAACAACAAAGATGAACACGCGAGATTTACGTGGTTCGGTCGATGTGACCTACGTCTACGGGCTGTAACCAAGATTCACTTTTATTGATTTTTGCCTCGTGAGGAATTACAACTACAATTAATCATATATAAAGATAAGAATTAGGGTTTGATGCTTAATCACCTAGAAAACTAACAAGGGCTAAATAAAATAAAATGAACCAAGCTTGCCACTAATCTTCAATTTAATTGATCTATCACAAAATTGTCTTCTAATCTGAGCCTAATCAAGACACTACAAACCCAACAATCTATCACTTTGAGGCTTAATCATCTTCAAATTGTCTTTTACTATGAGCACTTGTATCTCTTGTAATTTTTCTTGTCTTCCTGGTTGCAGCAACCTTTTCATCAGTTAACCTAAAAGCACGTTGAAGCTCCCCGAGCTTCAACACATCAGTCATGGCTGTATTTGCCCTTGACTTGTTCTCTCCCCCTACCGGCTCCCACTTAAACAAGCTGATAGATCCTGGAACACCCTGAGAACAAACACTCTTCATATTCAGCAAGTAATCACTTGGAGAGATTTTATTAGATGAAATATTAGTTCTTTTAACCCAATGTCGTCTAGGAACTAAAACTGAAGCACGACACGTGTTCCCACTGTCACGAAATCCTCTAACCGGTTTACTTGAACTTTTTCATGCAAATTCACCATGAATCTTTTCTGTGACTCTAGGTTTCTTACTTGCAAAGCAAACATTCTTTTGCCCACGAGATTCTGTGAACTGGATTTTAGTATTCTTCCGAACTGGAACGTCACCTCCTTCGGAAGTAATCTGATCGCATCACTTTCCTTTCTCATGTTTTTTTTTTACAGCAAACGAATACTTAAACCCGGTCGCCTGGGTAAACCTATTGGCGAAAGGCCACCTACGCTCGCAAACATGGACAACGCTAGTGAACCGGTGCACCAACCATTCCAAGGGGAGATCCACCACTTAAAAGCCCATTGTGGTAAAACTCCCGACCCACTTGAAGCCTATTACATCAGGTAAGACTCGAACTCATGACCTTCACTTTAGAAAGTTATGAGATGCCTCGTTCCTAATGCTTTAATTTACATTATTCTAGTGTTGACCATTTTAAACTTGTTGATTTGAGGTCAAAGGCCTGAAGGTTTGGAATGGAACCACGGCCGTTAGAGATGAGTTGGAAGAGAACTATTCTGCTACTTCTGTGTAAT